>RJWT010038043.1:0-12943 GCA_004365215.1 Cuniculus paca
TTTGGTGAACAAATTTATTAATTCTGATGAATATTTTCATCGTTTCATTTATAATGTTATTTCTCTTGTTTAAGTAATCCTTTCTTAACTTGTCCTATATTTTCTTCCAGAAATTTAAATTTTTTCCCTTTTACTTTTTCATATGTAATCTACCAGTGTTTGATTTTTGTGTATGGTAGAAAGTAGAGATCTAATTTCACTTTTGTTCCTGTCTGCCATCAGTTAGTAAATTAAACACCATTTCTAGAAGAGTCTACCATGTCTTTTATCTTATAAACTGAGTTTAAATATATACAGGAATCTGTTTTTTGACTTATTTTCTGTTTCACTGGTCAAATACTCTAATGCTGATCCACGCTACACAGTTTCTTAATCATTGTAGCTTTATATTAAGTCTTGATGGGAAGTAAATCAAGACCTTTCATACTTAAGGGACTTTACCTCTTTGAGTCTTTGTTATTCAAATTTAGAATCATTTGAAAATTTTCATAAGAAGTTTGTTGGAATTTTCATTGCCTTGGATTTATAGATCACTTTCGGAAAAATTTTACAATGTGAGATATTCATGTTCACGAACACAATCTAAAATGTCACTTATTATGATCTTTTCAAAAATGCACTTAAATAGCATCCTGTAATTTTTCCAGTTCTATTGTTGAACAGTGTTTGTTGGATTTGTTCCTAGGTTGAGTCTATTCTACTCCAATTCATATTGCAAATGTAATAAAAAATAGTTCATGAGTGATTGTTGCAAGATGAAATGGTGGTAATGCATTGAGATGAAATCACAATGGTTCATAGATTTTTTCCAACATGTTTATGCTTCATATCATCAAGCAGCAACATCTGAACAAAAAGTACATAAACACAGCTAAATATAGAAAGCAATGGAAAAATCTATATACAATATCCCTTTATCTCTGTTCTTCCTCTTGACTCAATGCTATAGCTTTGATATTGTTTCAGTAGTCCCCCAAATTTTGTGTGCTGGAAGCTGGGTCCACAGTATGACAGTATGAAAAGTGAAGAAATGTTTAAGAGTTTGAGCCTAATGTAAGGTAGGTAGGTCACGGAAACTCCTTTCTCATAAATGGATTAATAATGGTCTCATGGAATGAGTTATTTCCTGAAATATAGCAGGTTGTTATGAAGTGAGACCACACCACTCTCTGGTCCCTCTTCTGCACATAGCCAGTACCCTCTTTTGCTTCTCCATCACATTGCGATGCCACTGAGAAAGGGTTCTTTGCCAGGACGCAGGTACCATGCTATTTAAAACCTCCAGTCACCAAAATTGCGAACCAAATAAACCTCTGCATTGTATAAGTTTTGTTGCCTCAAATACCGTATATTATTACTGCAACACAGAGTGGAGGAAGACACAGAGTTTCGCTATATGTTCTTTCCTATATTATTTATTGTACAGTTCTTCCCAATATTTGGTCAATTTGTTCTTGTCTCCATAATTCTGCAACCTCAACATTTACTTGCATTTCTCGTTCATCAAGTTTCCTGCACCTTTTAAAATAGTAAGCTCTTATATTTATTATAATGTTTCTTTATATAGAAACAATGTGGCAACCTTTTAAACTGTGTAATACTTTAATTATTTGCCCTTTTTTATTACTTATCTGCTTTCAAATTTTCCTATAATTCTGTTTTACAGTGCACAGTTCAAATAAAGCAGGGAGAACCTCATGGCACTCCTGGACGTAAAATTCACAGAAGCGTAAGGATCCTCCTGGGACAGCGTCCCCTAGTTTTCTCCTATCAGGCATGTCCACACTGAGCCTCTAGCAATTTATCAGCACCTTCTAGGTTTTCCTGTCCTGATACTGGTTCCCCAGAGGTTTTTTGCCCCTGGGTTTCTAGTCTGATAAATTATGATTCTCTGTGTTCACTTAGCTATCATTCCAGTTTGGTGGGGCATGATTTGTCATATAATCTAACTTCTCTAGCAAATATAAATTGTTGAGTTTCTCAACTTTTTATTTATTTTAAGATAGGATGAATGCCCAAGTGGAAACTAGAAGGCCAATATTTTTATTACTATTACTATAATACTATTTTTAGCCTATAGGTTATATTTGGCTTTTCTAAAGAAAAATTTTGTCATCCATTGAGACAAATAGAAACATGTGTTTCAAGGTTTCACTATATGATGAGCGGAAAGTGTACTAGGCAATTTATACTTGGTTTACAAATAACTAACAAATCTAAGTGTTCTGAATAAGAAGTATTTACTTTTTATCAATGTGTCTGCAGGTCAGCAACAGTAAAGTGGGACTCGGTTGTACATTGCTGGTTTCTCCATGTCTTCTTATCCAAGACTCAAGTAAAAGAGCAGATACACCCCAGGACATGAAGTTTAAAGATCAAACTCAGTCAATAGCAAAGCGACAAAAGTAGGGTAGAGATGCATTATCTTACTCTAGAAAACAAAGGGAAAATTAAAACCAATACTGCCATGTACCACAGATATTATTTTCCTTTTCCTATGTTTAAAAAAGTTTATGAACTTTTGGAATATTTGGTTTATTGAACACACTATAAAAGCTTCTCAGTCAAGGTCGCACACATCTATAATCCCACCACTGTAGGTGGCTGAGACAGGAGAATCACAAGTTTCATACTAGCCTGGCTAATTCAGTGACTTAACGAGAGCTTGTCTCAAAATTTAAAAATGCAGTAAAAAAGGATGAGGATGCAGCTCAGTGTGAAGGCCCTGGGTTGGATCCCCTGTACTACCAAAAGAACAAAAGTGTTTTATTTGTTCTTGCTATTAAAGGAATTTTAAATATTATTTCAATTTTTTGGTGGCAATGTCTTCCAGATTTTTTTATTTCTTCTCTTTAAATGAGTTACATTTCTCTGGAAATCTATAAGTTGCATTTGGTCTTGTAAAATTATTTGAATCAAATTGATTTGATAGTATTTGTTTTGCTAAGCTCTGGTGGGCCCAAAGTTACATATGATTCATCATTTTTAACATAATTTGTCTTTTTTTTTACTGTTCCATATCACTATAGGTTTGTATATTTCACTAACTTTTTTTCAAAGAACCAACTTTTTATTATGTGTGTACTGTCATGACATTGTCCTTTCCTCATTACAGTGAAATTTAACCTAATTTAAAAAAAAACAGTTGAAAGCTGTACTATATAAAAGAAGCACTCAATCTATGTAAGATAAGAAGCACTTATGTATGAAAATGCTGCCCAATTATAGAGTAGTATCATTTTATAGTTATCTCAAAAGTTGAAGAAGTTGTTAGTAGATCAAATGCAAATATTTTAAGTGCAAATTATCTGTAGTATAATTATCTTCCATGTAACCTGTAATAATCTTGACAATGTTAGATAAGTTCTTAGACTAATTAAAAATTTCAAATAATCTCTCCTGCAATTAATATGCATACATTACAGAGAAGTTTCTATTTATGCTTGCAGATAGATAATAAGTATACACATGTGTAATATGCATAGATGCATGCTTCTTTTGGTATATTAAATGTTATTTCTCTTTACTGAATTAGTGTTACTCTGCATGACCGAAATTCATGAGAGAAGATTATTCAAAGAAAATAGATGTATGAGAATAATTATTTTGAGATTTCTTAAATATGTCATTGTCAACATTAATATTGGCTTTTCATGGGTCTTAGAGAATATTACAGATCATACAGCTATCACTAAAGCAATTATTTTTATTATTTTATTTTATTTTATTTTATTTGTGGTTTTTTGAGACAAGTTCTCTCTATGCAGTTCAGACTGGCCTTGAGCTTACTTTGTAGCCTAGGCTGTTCTTGAACTTACAACGATCCTCCTGCCTCAGCCTCCTGAGTGCTGGGATTACAGGAGTATGCCACCACACCAGTCTAAGCAATTATTTTTTTAAAATTACTCAAGTATTTCATGGCTGGCTGTTTACTATACATATTTTTGTACACTGTTAGTTGTCAAATAACTCTAAGGTCATTCTAAATCATGGCTTACTAATTTAGTTGCTTTTTGTCTTTGTATGAGATTAACACATAGTGTATACTATCCTAGCTTATCCTTTGATATCAAGTATTTACACAGAATGATCTCTTACTATTTTTAGTTTCCCAAAGTGTGTAGCAACTTCAATAATATTCTTTAGTTATATAAAACTGAGAAAATAAAAGAGTGAAGCTAATAATCAGAAGAGTCAAGAGTTAATTTCATACTTTGTGCAGAGAATCTCATGATTTTTTTCTGTTTTGCCTGTAATGCTGAAAAGATAGAACATGTTACTATGACTTCTGTAATGTAGTATTTCCAGTTCTCTGAAAAATGGCCAGGGTGTATTAGTGGGGATTACATTGAATTGGTAAATTGTGCTAGGCAGTATGGACATTGTGAATGTGGGTTCTTTTAATGATGCTTGTTTCAGTAATCCTGTTATTAATGTACAAAAGTACTACTGATTTTCATATGTTTATTTTATATTCTACAATTTTACTGATTCCTTTATCAGTTCTAAAGTCTTTTAGCAAAAACTTTAGATTTTAAATATATAGAATCGTATCATCTGCAAGGAGGAATAATATAATACTTTTAAGACACAATAAGTATGTAACAAATGAAAGTACTCTATTTCTTCTCTTACTTTATTGCTGAAACGTGATCATATTCATTCAGCTGATTCACCAATAAGGATTACTCAAAACGTAAGTGAATAATCCAAGTTATTTTAAGCTTTCTTCTATACCTGTAAAATATTACACAGCATGTAGCTGGGGCTTGCTTTTTGTCCAGTCTAGTATTTAAGCCATTTATATTAAATGTGACATACAGATTGAACAAAAAACAAGTCCCAAGTATATGGTATCTTAGGGAAAACCTATATTAAATATAAAGATATAAAACGTTAAAAATAAAGCAATGTGAAAAGATATGACACGCTGACACTACCGTAATGTAATTCATAATGGCTATATTATTATATTTCAGAACAAAAAAATTAGCAGAAATAAAATAAGGTCATCTTATCTTGATACAGAGTCAATTCATCAGTAGGATATAAAATTTCCAAATATTTATATACTTCATATCATAGCTTCAAAATACCAAAAGAACAGAAATAAATAGATAAAGCCACAATTACACCACCCCACTCAATAATGAATAGAACAAGTAAAGATAAGAAAGAGTTAAACAAACGAAGACAAGGGCAGGCTAGAAAGTTTCAATAAAGTTTGGGAACCAAGTTCTCCTAGGGAGAGGAGAAGGAATCAACAGAGGGAGAAAACACTGCAAATCTAAGGAGGATCAAAGGGTGAACATTCCTAAGCATGCCAGAAAGGACAAGAGCAAAATCAAAGAAGGATGAATCATCAAAGAAGGAACACAGGTATAGACCGAAAGAAAAATAATTTAGGAATAGTTTAGGACTTTGGAGTTGAGCAGTGTGAATTCAAGGAAACATACACATCCTCTTTCTCTCTTCTTGCATGTAGGTTACTTACAACTACAGCAAACTATATGGTCCTGCAGATGGATGTCAGCACAGATTTACAATATTTGACATCATTTTCACCTTTAGAATTTATGTCATGCCTTTAAAGGACTAAGAACAGCTTCTCTTGTCCTTAATGACTATGCTAAAATTTTAGCCTTCTTATAAAAGTTACTATTAGGCCCTTCCTGTCTGGGACTTGTTTGCCCTCACATGCATGCACTTCTTTCTCCTGCTCTCTTCTGTGTTTCAGAAGACTGGTGTCTGCCTCTACTACTTTTCATGTTGACTTCTGGTTGATACTGCCACTATAAAGTACAAGTAGAAATGGATTAGCTAGACAGATTTCACTCTCCCTCTGTGATGCAGGCATCTGCAGTTTTTGCACAGCCACTGGTCTACAGAGTCAGTGTATTTATCTTGATAGACATAATATGCCAGAACTCACACACTTAAAAATAGGGAATATGAATAAAGCTAAGGGATCAAATAAATTGAATCAATAATTAATAAAATTCTAAAACAGAAAGCACCAGACCCACTGATCATTTATCTACCAATTACTTAAGGAAAAATGTATAACAACTTTCTACAATTTCTTCCAGAAATTCATAGAAGAAGAAATAATATATTGTAACTCATACATAAGACCAGCATACTTTAATTCCAAAACTGAACAAAAATATCACACAAAAGTCAACTATGGACCCATTGTTTTCATGAAGAATACTTTCCACAAAATATAAGCAAATGATACCCAACAATATATAAAAAGAATTATACACTACAACCAAACAATTTGTCTCAGGTAAAAAGAAAAGGGTTGTTTTGTCAAAATCAATTAATGCAATGTATCATATCAATAGACTTAAAAATAAAAAATCACAGGATCATGCAGTAAAAAACATTTAACAAGATCCAACATTTATTCATGCTAAAAAGGGGAATTTAGTCAACTTTATAAAGAAAATCTATACAAAATCTACGATTAGTAGTTAACATTGTACAATAGGTGCAAAACTAGAATTTTTCCTGCTAAGATCAAAACAAGATAAGAATGTACCCTCTATTTCCTTAAAATATCATAATGGATATTCTAGCTAACACAAAAGAGAAGAAAATATAAAATAGGGTGATTTGGAAGGATTAGATAAAACTCTCCTTATTTGTTCAGGTCGAAAATCTATAAGAATTGACCAGAAAACTCATGGCACTAAACTTAATACATGAAGTTATAGCTTCTCTATATACTAAGAATGAATAAGTGAAATTCAACATTCAAAACACATTGCCTTTTACATTAGCACCACGCAAGATAGCCTTAACTATAAATCTATCAACATTTGTCCAAAATCTATATGAGGAAAACTATAAAACTCTAAGAACAGAAATTATTGCAGTATTACTTATATGGAAAGGTATTTCATGTCAATGATAAGCAGAATCAATGTTTATCAAAGTATCAGTTTCTCCTAATTTGATCTATAAATTCAATGAATTCCAGTCAAAATCCTTGAAAGTTGCTTTGTGGATATTGACAAGCTGATTTTAAAATTTGTATAGCACCACAATGGGGCTAGAAAAACTGGACATATATGTGCAAAAAAAAGAGAAAGAAAATATAATAATTGTATCCATTATAAAAATTAACTCAAAATGGGTCATAGATCTAAGTGCAAAATTACAAAGCTCCTAAAAAGCAATACAAGAGAAAACCTAATGACATTTGGTACAATGATGACATTTAAGTATAATATCAAAAGCATGATTCATGAAAGAAATAATTGATAAGCTGAACTTCATTGAAATTAAAAACTTCCCTCTGGAAGGCAATATCAGAGAATGAGGAAAAAAGGTGCACATTGGGAAAAATATTTGCAAAAAACAAATCTGATAAAGGACTTATATCTAAAATACAAAAAGAACTCTTCAATCTCAACAGTAAGAAAATGAGCAACTTGACATAAAACCTAGACAAAAAACCTGAACAGGCACCTCATGAAAGAAGATATTCATATGGCAGATTATTTTTTTATTTTAAAAATCAAAACAGAAAAAAGGATATGAACAATATAGAATCTCAAAAATAGTAGGAAATTAACACTTGTTAATATAATGCATATTGTTATCTTAGAAGTATTTGCTCAGGTTACAAGATTTAGGCATGAAAAAAATGATCAAACAGTGAAAGCACAAACTGTTCTTTTTGATGAACTAACAGAGATTAGTAGTATAATTATCTATCTTCTGTGTGTGTGTATATATATATATATATAGACAAATGTCATATCGGAGTGACCAAAATCCAAAAGACTGAAAATATTAAATGCTAACAAGGATGTGGAGCTAGAACTACTCTCATTCATTGCTGGGTGGAATGTAAAATTAGATAACTACTTTAGAAGGTAGTTTGGCAGTTTCTTACTAAATATACACTTATATAATCCAGCAATCATATTCCTTGACATTTATCCAAACAGGTTAAAAACTTTTAGCCACACAAAAAACTTAGACATAGATGTTTTAACATCTTCATTTACATCTGCAAAAACTTGGAAACAACCAAGATGTTCTTCAGTAGATGATGAATTCATAAACTGTGACACATTCAGACAAAAGAATATCAGTCAGTACCAAAGGAGAAATTAGCTATTTCGTGAAGAGATGTGGAGGGAACTTAGACGTATATTACCACATGCGAGAAGTCAATTTGTAAAGGCTACATGCTAGAGGGTTCTAATCATATTATATTCTGGTTCAAGTATAACTAAATGGATAAAAAGATCTATTACTGAATGAGTTATGTGGGAGAGAATGATGGTGAATAGATAGAGCAAAGGGATTTTTTTAGGGCAGTGAAACTACTTTGTACAATATGATAATAGTGGATACATATCACTATGACATTCATCCAAATTCATAAAATGTATGACCCTATGAGTAAACCCTAATGGAAACTATGGACCTTGGGCAATAATAATGTAGCAATTTAGGTTCACTGACTGCAATGAATGCACCATTCTGCTTTAGGATGTTGATAGTGGTAAAGGTTACATGCGTGTATGTGCATGTATACATGCATGTGTGTGTGTAGATAGACGATACATAAGAACTCTCTGTACTCTCTATTCTATGTTTATGTGAACCTAAAACTTCTCTAAAATATAAAGTTTACTAATTTAAAAAAATAAATCTTGGTATGCTCCTGAGACTTTTGAGGGATTAAGAATCTGACTCTAAAATATTAATATCTATGCAAGAGTTGCCCAAGCTGAACTGATTGTAATCTTCAGCCATTAGTAGATTCACCCAGCTATTCTTATTCTAGATATCTTCCCAAGAGTTAAAGACATCAAACCACAGTGATGTCTGCATACCCTTGTTTATAAAAATACAACTCATTATAGTTAAATCTTGGAAACAGACTATGTGTCCATCAACAAATGAATGGATAAAGACAATGTATTTATATAAAATGAAGTACTATTCTGGTGTAAAGAAGGATAAACTTGAGGCATTTATAGAAAAATGGATGCACCTCAAGACCATAAGATTAAATAAAGTAAAGCAGACACTCAAGCTTAAATATTTCATGGCTTCTTTTATCTGAAAAACATAGTACATAAATAAAGTACAAAATAAAAAACATAGTAGGAAAAAAGAGAAACAAAAGGTTATTGTAATCTAGCACAAACAATGTGTACCTTAGTACAATTATCTAAAAATGTACCTTAATGCAATTATCTCACATGTTTGGTATGGTTTTGGCTATTAGTCTGGCTTTTAACCTTTATATTTGTTAATTAACTTTATCAGGTCTTATAGATAAATGAATTTGATGTTGACAAAATATTAGGGAGGTAGAGGGAAGGGGAAAAAAAGAATTGAAATATGTTACGTCTATGTACCAATCTCTACAGTGAATGTAATCATTACGTACTGCAAACATGTACTAATAAAAGGTTAAAAAGCACAGAAGAATTTTTAAAAATGCAGTATCTTGTACAGAACAAAAGATAAATGGAAATGAGCATGATGCCACACATGCAATCCCAGCACTCTGGAAGGTTTGGGCGGGAGGACCAGAAGTTAGAGGCCATGCTAGGCAATTTTATAACTTAGCAACACCATGTTTCAAAATAAAAAATATAAACAGGATGGGGATGTAACTCAATGTGAAGCCCCTAACTTCAGTTCTCAGTAACACACATGCATATACACACGCATACACACACACACACACACACACACACACACACACATATACACAAACAGGAAAGAAAAGAAAAAAATACAATGGAAATCTGTCTCAGGCTTTCTAGCCTGCAGTAGTAAAACACATGTAAATGTGGCTCAGACTCTGATTTCATCACTATTCTACTGACGTCCCTCCTTCAGTTCCTATCCCCAGTTTCCCAACAGGTGCGTGAACACGATAATAAATCATTATTACTGGAGGCTACTGAGTTTTGAGGTGGTATCTTGTAAAACTCTAGTTGAAGGGCATGGAAGTCCCAGTTTCACAAAGATAGGGCACTGCTCTCAGAAGTCATGGTCACACGTGCCTTGAAACTAAAGCTGCGATTACCACTCTAGGGAAGGAAGAGGTCCCTTTGTCCTGTTTTCCTTCTATGAGCTCTCTGGTGGATCTAGGAGCTGAATTAATACAAGAGCTGGGCAATAAGAGAGAAAAAACATGCGTTTTGTTAATTATACATACACATGGTATCATCACAAGAGTGAAGTTCAAAGAAGACCAAAACATAATGCTCTAATTTGTTTTTAGACAAAAAATGTTAAATTTATGAAATAATGATAGAAGAATGGATATCTGGGTTAAGGTAATGAATTCCAGGGAAGTTCACAAGAGGTATATGGTGGGGGACAGGTAAAGAAGGCAGCAGAAGATAACTGTTACTGCAGAGAGTTTGTTTATTCAGGTTCATTACTGCTCCAATTATCAGTCACTGGTGACTAAGGCTATTTCCCAGCCTTGCTATGTGGACATCACTCCTCAATGCGTTTTTAGGTTTGCTGTATGTTCAAAGAGACAGATCAAATGGTCTTTCCTGCGTTTACAATTCTTGGAGTGATTTCAGCTTGAAATAATATACAAATTTGGCTTATTTTAGGAAGGTATATTTAAAACTCCTCCACTGCCCTTCGCTTTGAGACCCTCTTGTTGACAGTCAAAAAAAACATTTCTGCTGGCAGAGCAATCAGCTCTTATAATCATCATAAGTTACAGTTTCTTCTGGAACATGGAACCAGGGAAGAATATTCCTGAAACAGAACATTCACAAAAACATCTCTTAGTACGTTCGTGCCCATTACAAGAAGCAGGCAATTGCAACAACTGCAGCCAGATAAAGGCAAGATAATCAAACTCTGAGAGTCATCAGCAACAAAAGTCTGTGGTTTTCCAATAAAAAAGTGACCTAGACCAGAAGAGCCTAGGGGGTGAAAGTTGAAGAAATTTTAGAATGATTCGTGGAAAAGAAAGATAATGGATTATCAACCATGGCATTTTTAAGCCGACAACAAAAGTAAGGACTAGAGTTCTTCAACTAACCCTTTATTCGAAATCCTTTAAAATACAAGAAAAAGGAAGACTGACCATTTTAAACAGTCTGTAACACTGGAATTAATGTAGAGAATAAAAAGAATAAAAGAAACTGACTAGTAGAAATAAGGAAAGAAAGGAGAGAAAGAGGGAAGGAAAGAGGGAAGGAGAGAGGGAGGGGAAACGAAATGGTTGAATAGTATCCCTTCAAAAGATAAGTCCAAGTCTTAACCCAAGTACTTATGAATGTGAACTTATTTAGAAATAGGATCTTTAAAGATATAAGTTAGCTAGGAATCTCAGGATAAAATCATTCTGAATTTAGGATGAGGCCTAAATCAAATAACTGATGCCCTTATAAGAAAAGGGAGAGGCATATATGAGATACAGAGCCACCAAGGAAAGAAGGCCTTGCGAGGACAGAAAAAGAGGATAGAGTTATCCAACAATAAACCAAGAAATAACCAAAGCCACCAGAAGCTAGAAAAAAAAGTTAGAATTCTTCCCTGGAGTCTTGAGAGAGAGCACAGCCTTGTTGACACCTTGATTTTAGATTTCATATTTCCAGAAATGTGAAAGATTAAATATCTATTATCTTAGGCCACCAAACTTGTGGTGATTTGTTGCAGTAACCCTGGGATTTTTTACAGGGGTAAAGAAGACAAACAAGAATTGAAAATAATTGAAACATTTACATAACTTATAAGATGAAGAATTATTAAATTATCATAATAATTCTTCCTAGCCAAAAACATTTACAAGTCTCTAAACATTTTGCATTAAACACATATGAACACATTTTAAGGAACTAAGGGAAAATGAGGGAGATGAACTTTTTTTTTCCAATTTTTTTTATTAGTACATGCTTGCAGTACATAATGGTTATATTCCTGTGGGAAAGTTGGTACATGTACCTCACGCATCTTAATTCTTTTTCACCTCTTCCTCTCCTCTCCTCCACTCCTGAATCACTATAATATGATGTTTTAAACTTTTGGAAAGATAACTAGAAAGGGAATAGCTGGGTCAAATAAAAGTTCTAGCTTTATTTTTTTGAGGAGCAAAATGGTCTTCTAATATACAACCTTCACTTAGACCATGTTGTAACAAGGGTCCCCTGCAGTCTGGGCTGAAAGTACTCAGTGAATCTTTGCTTCAGAAATGGAAATAAGTAAATTTCCTTTGAACTGTTCTAGGAAACGTATAAGAGATTGCCCTGCCAAGAATTCAGCAAAGACAATTTGATTTAACAGAATAAGTAAATATATAGAATAAAGAAAAGTGATCTTAATTTAGATATAGGACAACAAGGAATAAGAATAGGAAAGAAAGAAGTAAACTTGTCACTATTTGCAGATGACATGATACTCTACATAGAAGACCCACAAAACTCTATAGAAAGACTTCTGGATGTCATAACCAAATTCAGTAATGTAGCTGGATACAAAGTCAATACTCAGAAATCAGTCACATTCCTGTACACAAACAACACACACACTGAGAGAGAAATAAGAGAAACCACAGCCTTTACCATAGCATCCAAAAAAATGAAATACTTAGGAATCAACCTAACAAAGGAAGCAAAAGACCTATTCAATGAAAATTACTGTACTCTGCAAAAAGAAATCGAAGAGGATCTCAGAAAATGGAAAGACATTCCATGCTCATGGATAGGAAGAACAAACATTGCGAAAATAGCCATTCTCCCAAAATTATTATACAGATTTAATGCAATTCCCATCCAAATACCATTAGCATACCTCACAGATCTAGAGAAATCATTCTTAAAATTCATCTGGAACCACAAAAGACCTAGAATAGCAAAGGCACTTCTGGGCAGCAAGGGCAGGACAGGAGGCATCACAATCCCAGACTTGAAAGTATACTACAAAGCTA
>RJWT010038044.1:0-12933 GCA_004365215.1 Cuniculus paca
GCTGCCCCTCAGCCATGCCACCCTGCCTTGGAGCCAGCAGAATATGGACTGAAACCTCCAAAAACAGTAAGATAAATAAACCTTTCCATCTCTAATTTTGGTCATCAGGCATTTTGTCTCAACAATGAGAGAAAAGTAACCAAGACACTGGGTAAGGAAATAAGGAAAGTGAAGATGGTGCTATGGTAATTTTAAGGGGAAGAATTTAGTCCCCATTACTTTTGGATAGTTTTGAAAGAAACTGCATGCAGAGTTCACCTGTGGAGGAAAGGTTTAAGAATACAACGTTTAAATTTCACATTTCAAACCAAAACTAATGGTTTTATTTATCTTACAGCATTTCATATTTATGAAATGAAATAAACTATTACTTGGTGGGAAAACATAGAGTAATACCATAAGGTTTCCAGTACCTCTGATAGCAGTCTCTACAAAGAGATATATGTTCTACAATGAAATGCAATGTTTCAATGGATAAGGGTATTTAAATACAGCTGTTTACCAAGAATGGCTTAATTGATCCAAATGTGACCACTAGATAGCTGGATAATCATTATGTTAAAAGATACAAACCAGAAAAAAATGTTGAGAAAGCTGTTTACTGTGGGAGAAACAGACTCCCCAGAGATACCTTACTAAGTTATCAGAGGAAACCTTGATCAAGAAGGCAACAACAGAATGGGAAGAAGCCGCACTTTTCAAAGAATGATAGAGAAATACAGAAAAGCAAGGAAATGTTACTCATAGGCACATGTTTACAAACAGAAGTGAGAAGGAATGGCTACTATTTTTAAGAAGCCTCACTTTCCAAACTTTAGGTATAGATTATACAAATAGATTCACACCAAGACATATTGACATCCAAGTGTACACATGTCAGTGACAAAGAAAAAAGTCTTGAAAAGACAAAGGCAAAAATAATAAAACCAGAGAAAAACAAATTTCAGTACAATTAATGGGAGACTACACAGCAAAAAGTTGGATGCAATGTCAGACTTTAAGTGAAAGGAAAGATGACAAAAGATTGCCTATGAAGAATCACATAGATTAAAAATATATTTTAAGAATAAAAGTGAAGTTCCCATAAAGCCAACTGAAATAATTTGTTCTCAGTTGACTTTCTTTAGAAGAAACACTAAGAGACATTACTCAGTTGAAATAATGGTGACATAAAATAATTCAAATCATACTTATTAAAAATGAAAAAATTAGCAGTAAGGGAAAAGATGTTACAAAAGACAGAATAATTGTGTTTCCTTAAATTCTCTTTGAAGGCTTAAAAATCAGTTCTATAAAGCATTATGTATATAATTATTGGACTTTTAATATATGAAAATATATTTAATGATAAAAGCATCAAAAAAGATGCATGTTATAAGCTGAACTGTGCTTTCTCCCTCTCGGATTTATATATTGAAATCTTCATCCCTAGTATCTCAGAATGTGACTCAGAATTCTGTATTAGGTTCTTCAAAGAACTGTTATGAGTTCATGATCAAGGTTAGAACTCAGCCTGCTTAAAATGCCTTGGCCACTGATGCAAAAAAAAAAATATGATTCAGAGAAGCTGAAGAAAAAATGTTTACATTCATTTTTGTTTTGCATATCTTTAAACATATAGTAGAATTCCCTGTAAACAGCCTTTTTTCCTAGAAATCCATGAAACATGCCTTTAGATCTGTCATACATACAGAGATGTTAGGACAAGTTAACAATCTAGAGCCATAGATGAGTTGTACTTACAAGGTTTCAAGTTTAATCACAAAAAAGACTTTTTGGATTGTCATCCTCAACAAGCAATTAGCCACCTAAAGTAAATGTGGTAACTACCAGTCAGTAATATAGATGAACACACCAAGACTTGGCCATGCACTAGGAACTGAGAGGTGTTGCAGTGGAGATTACAAAGTCTTTGTAACCTGAATCCTTATTGAACATGTAGCACTTCGTAGTTGTCAGTTCTTGCTTTAATTGGTTTAACTTGTCCAACAAAGATGGGAAAACATCTATACCATGTTTTTGCTGTCACTAGTAAGCAAGTACTAAAATACCTAATATTTAGTAATACAGATGTTGATTATGTGTTTTCTTTAAAAATCACAATATTTAAGCAGCATAAATACAACGACTTAAATTCCAACTATAGTATTTAAAAAAAAAAGTGAAATCCTAGATCCTGAGATTAAATAAGTGGGAAAATCACTGTCACCAAAAGAAACTGAGTTGAGTTCAGTAGTGAAAACAGAGAATGTTGGAGTAGAGTGTTGTAGGATAGTGATGAGAAAGCTGATTTTATTCAGAGTTATTTTGTAGAATTGTCCCTTTTATATGTCATAGGAGGGAGAGGGCTTGAATTATACTGAAGCTGGAGCCAAGATCTCATAAGAGGACTATTTTTGCCTTTTACTTATCAAGACTTGACCTGAACAGTAACTGAAAATTGAGTAGCTCCTGGTCATTGTTGATGGACTGGTTAAAGCTTCCTGAATCAAGAATAAAAATGAATTTATTATAGAGAATTTGTGATCAGATTTGTTTCTTTCTAACTTGTTTACCTTGATAAAGTACTGTATGGAAAAAAGATTTTAGAAATAACTTGGAGACGAGAAGGATGATTAATGGAATAAATCAACTGATTTATGAAGAAAGATTTGCAGGAACTAATAATATATTGTTTAGTTAAGCATCACTTGTCTTAAAATATGATAATAGTCTCCAAGTACTTAAAAGTGAAAGTAGTATGCTGTACATAATATGAAAGTTTAAAACTATCAGTCTACTGTAAGTAGAATATGTGTTTTAAAGCTCTTTTATTCCATGATGATAATATCTTGAAACAATTTTCAGTACTCTCCTTCATCCATTCCCTCTCGCATCTAATAGGACTCAGGTCATGGACAAGGACTAATAATGCCACTTGTAAGTGGAAATAATAAAAAAGATATTTAAAAATTTAAGTTTAATAATGATAGTCTGTGATCTTGTGCTACTGCATTATTTTCCTATCCTATCAATTATCCAATACTCTATCCCTTGTCACCAAATTAATGTAAAATAATTCTGTTCATTTCTGATGCAGTGTGCCTGGTGTCACTGTCACAGCCCACAAATTAAATAGCCTTAATCCTGCAAGGCTGCCCTGATTTTAGGCACCAATCGTAAGTCTGGGTCACCCATTTTTGGACTAACAAGTATAAACTGAAGACTTCTTTGTCTTATTCTCTAGTTTAGTAAGTATCTACAATGGTATACAGACCTCAGGGAAATAATTTACATACATATATTAGCTTACAGTAAATATTTCAACACAGCAGCAGTCAAATAAAGGATATAGAGGGCAAAATAAAGGCAAGAGAAATCATGAAATTTCCCTTCTCTCCTAGGTATACTACATTCCAAGCTTTTCAGTCTGCTCACTGGCACAGAAACCTTCTAAATCCTATCAGTTAGTTTAGGTTTTTTTCTTTTTTTTTTTTTTTCATGGAATGTCCTTTGGCAATTACTAACTCAATTCTAGTTCTTTCCCATTTCCTGAATGTTGGCTGTGGGACCAGAGCTTCTGATTTTATCTAGGGCTTTCCATTTATCACCCCCCACCCTGAAACAATCTATGGCCCCAGCAAGAGTTACCTCAATAAAACTAAAGATCCTAGGAGCCTTGACTCTCAGGAAAACCCAAAGGTTTTAGGAGCTCTGTGCTAGGTACCAGAGGCCAAAACAAATATTTTTATATGACATTGTCTTAATTACTTTTTCTCATTACTGGGACAAAATATCCAACACTCAAAGCTAAAGGAAAAAAGGTTTATTTAGCTTACAGTTTGTGGAGGTTTCAGTCCATAATCACCTGGCTCCAAGGTAAGGCGGCACAGCACAGGGACAACAGTTTAAAGCAGCAAAAGACAGCAAAAATAAAAGGAGCAAAAGTGAAGGAACAAGCCTCTTTTTCTCCTTTATATTGTAAGCAGGATCCCTCCCCTAGGACTGAGATAGCACTCACATCTGATCCATGTCCTCTTCTTGCACAGAATGAGGATATTTACAAAGTAAGGACCTTGGCTCCCTGCTGAGTTGCTTAGCTAAACTTGTAAACTTCTCAAGTTGACACAATGTGTATATACCAACACACTGAATGAGATTATGACTAAGAAAGTGACATATTCAATAGTTAACAAACTAGCCACCGGTTCTGAATCTATTTCATTCAACTAAGCTCAGGTGGAAAATACATTTTCTTTAAATCACATCTGCACTGAATATATGCTGACATTTTCTTGCAATTGTACCTTCAATGATACAACATAAAACCTGTTTACATAGTATTTCAATGGTATTAGGGATTAGATATTATCTAGGTATTAATTAAAATGTACAAGGAGATGCATATAACTTATGTGAAAGTATTTTGCCATTTGTATAGGTGACTTAGGCAACCATAAATGTTGATATCCACAGGATTCCTGAAATGAAGAGGCCTGAGACAAATAAATACTGTTGAAGTTCCCGATCAGGTTTTCGTGGTTGCTTATCTTACATTCTCTGCTTTGTGTGGATCAAATGTGAGTTAGACTTCTCTACACTTCACAGGCCCTGATATTTGGTTTGTTCCCAACCCTGCGCAGGCATTAAGATACAGAACACGCCTCCTAATTAACTTATCCCAGGAATCAGCTGACCACAACAGACATGTGTATTTCTTGTCAAATGTTGCCTATCATGCTATTTACTTGTTCCCTTTGCTTTTCTGACCTCTCTTAAAGATTTGAGGAGCCCTGTTTACCTCTTCCTATAAGACAAAAGCCTTTTTCTGTTTGATTTTGAGACAATTTAGAGCTTGGAACATTCCTCCAATCTTTGTAGCCTTTTTGAATAAAGTCTCCTCTCATCTCTGTATGAATATTTTTGTATAATTACTTCAAGTGACAATATTAGTATCAAGCCTATCCAGACTCAATGAAAGTAAGAATTAAATGATTAATTTTATGTGTTTATTAAGAGGTTTTTCTAAGATAGATTTTAGAATGTAAGTTGTAAAATGAAATACAGGTAAAAACATCATTGAAAAAATTTCGCTGAATACCAAGGAAAACTTTCTTAAAAGTATGTTACTTGTTTTGTGTGAGCTTTCATGTTTATGAAATTGCAATATTTTACCTCATTTATATCCAATTTGTATAAATCTATCCAGGCATTGCCAAGGGCAATAGTTTTTTAAAATTTTTGTTGCTACATGTTTGCAATGCAAAATGATTACATTTTTCTTGGGGACTTATTGCATATAAATAACACATCTTAGTTCTTTGTTTAATGAATTTTCCACTCTTCCCTAGAGCTCCCTCTATCTCTTGGTTTGCTTCCCTTTTGCAAAAGATCTGTCTGCCTTTTTTCCTTTTAGCAGTCTTTCATTTTGTTCATTATATTTTGTGTTTTTCAAATAAGGAAAACAGTGCAATATTTAAGCAATATTTATGTATCTCATTTTTTTATTTATTTTATCACGTTTTCTTGGTGCATTTTAGATAAACATAATGATCACATTCATCATAGAGAATTTGTACTTGTACTTGATATAATTTGATTCCTTTTTTTGTCCATTCCTCTACCCTTCCTTCAATCCCTCCTCCCCTCCACATTTACAAAAGTTTTGTTTTCAACTTTTCTTTCTTTTCTCATTTTTTTAACTTTTCCTTCTTTTCCTAAACCTCCTGACATTCCCTTCCCCATTTGAACACTGTATTCGTATCTCATAATACCTAATATACATTTCGATCCTTATTTACACTTTTAGTATTGCAGCAGAGAAACAATGCAGTATTTACACGTGTGTCTAATTTATTTCACTTAAGAGTAGAGTCTCAAGCTGCATCCTTTTACCAAAGAAAGTCTCAAGTTTGTTTTTCTTTATGGCAGAATAGTACACAATTTTTGTATATATATTAAAAAATACATCATTTTTATTCGTTCACTACTTGATGAGCATCTGGGCTTTTTCAGTTTTTGCCTATTATGAATTGTGCCACTGTGTACATGAGGGTGCATGTATCAGTGTGCTATGGTGCTTTCAATTCTTTCAGAAATATACCCAGAATGGAAATATCTGGGTCGCATGGGACCTCTACTCTCAGTTTTTTGAGGATTATGCATCTAATTTATTGCACTTAACATTATGGTTTCAAAGCATATACATTTTTTTACAAATAACTCACGCTGGTTTTCTGTTATGGCAAAGGAGTACAGCATTGTGTATTAAAACCACATAAGGAAACATCCACCAGAATGAAGAGACAATCTACAAAATGTGAAAAATTTTTGCCAGCTGTTCCCCAGACAGAAGACTAATATGTAGACTACAGAAGCAACTAAAAAAATTACACCATTTAAAATAAAAGACTCAAGGGCCGGAGATCTAGCTCAGTGGCCTAAGTGCCTGCCTGGCAAGCGTGAGGTCATGGGTTAAATCCCCAGTGCTGCAAAAAAATAAATAAATAAATAAAAATAAAAAATAAATAAAGTAAAAGACTGAATCAAAATGGAAAACTGAAATGAATAGACACTTTCAGAAGCAATACAAATGACCAAGAAATACTTGAAAACAGTGCAACATTTCTGGCTATTAGAGAAATGTAAATTAAAACAACACTAACAATCTATTTTATTCCAGAAAGATTGCTGATCATCAAGAAATTGAGTAACAAATGCTGGTGAGATTTCAGGGTGAAGAGGAATCCTACACTGTTGGTGGGAATGTACACTGGTACAACAATTAGAGAAAGCAGTAGGAAGATTCTTTTTAAAAGTAAAAATAGAAATTTCTTTATAACTAGCTATTATAATTAGCCTCTATTAGGTGTTTTCTCAAAGGATTTAAAGAATTAATATTAAACTGATGCATACATACCCATGTGTATAGCAGCAAAACTCACAATAGCAAAATCCTGGAAGTGGACAATTTCAGAAACTTTTTTTAAAAAATAGCACAACTACTTTACTTTTTAAAAAAGAATAAAAATATAAACCTCTTTCTGAAATTGACTTCTGTAGGGGTCAGGCAAGTCTTCCTTATTTCATTCATTTTTGGAAGTTATTTTTTATTTGTACACATTCGCAGTATATAATGATTGTATTTAATGTGGAGATTTGGTACATGTGTATAATGCATCTTAAGTTTTTCTTCTGTAACCCTCCCATCCCTCCCTGCCTCTTTTGTCTCTTGGATTCTTTCTTATTTGTAAAAACGCTGTTTAGTTTTTTTCTCTTTCAACTATTTTTTCCTAATTCTTTCTCTCTCCCCCTTGCCTTCTTCCCTCTGTCCATGTTTCCCTTTCCATTTGAGAAATATCTCCCTACTTTCTATCGTTTATCTTTTATTTTGCTCTTTATTTACATTTTGGGTTTCTTATATAAGATAAACCATCAAATAGATTTGTGTTTCTGATTTATTTCATTTATATTATGGTACCAAAGTGTATCCATTTACCTATAAATGTTTCCATTTGATCCTTCTTTATGGCAGAAGAGTACATCATTGCATATAAATGTCATATTTTCTTTATCCATTTTTCTGTTAATGGGCATGTAAGCTGTTTCCAAGACTGAGCTATTATAAATTGTGCTGCTCTGAACATGAGTATGCATGTATCACCATATGATGATAATTGTAGCTCTGATGAAACTAAAGGAAGATATCAGAAAGATAACCAGAAGGTAAACAGTTGGGTCAAATGAAATTCATAGTTTGAATTTTTTGACGAATCTTGATACTGATTTCTATAAGGGTTGTACTAGTTTACATTCCCACCAATAATGTCGACGGGTTCTTTTCTTCCCATAGCCTTGCAACATTAGTTATTATTTGATTTCTTCATGATATCCATTCTTTCTATAGTGAGATGAAATATCAATGTAGTTTCAATTTGCATTTCTCTAATGGTCAGTGATGTTGAACATTTTTTCGTATATTTAATGACCATTTGTACTTCTACAAAGTGTGTATTCATTTCCTTTGCCCATTTTATTTGTTTATTTATTTATTTATTTTTTGCTTAGGTCTTTTTTTGGGGGAGGGCAGTTTTTTAAAATCCTTCATATATTCAAATTTTTAATTCTTTGCCCTGTTTCAGTCAATTTTAGTACACAAGCTGCCAGAGTGAGAACTCACGCATTTGGTATTATTATTGTTATTATTATTATTATCATTAGGATATTTGAGTAGTTCCCTGGTAAAAGTTTTATACTGAAGGGAGAATTAGATTCTTCTCTTTGAAATAATAGTCCTTGGCATTACTTCACAAAGCTATTAGAAATAAGAAAAAGTATTCATTTCATAAGTGGTGAGTTATTTGCCATTGGAGGTCTGAATGATACATCAGTGTAGTGATAGAACCATAGTACTGATTGCTCTTATCTGCCAATAACTTTGCTCCTTTTAGACAGTATCTCCTATCTCTTATCTTCAATAACTTTCCTGGTTTCTAGGCACCATCATTTTCTCTACTTCTGTCATATTAACTTACTCAGAGTCTACATATGCTTGAGAATGTGCTTGGCTTATTTTGCTTAACATAATGTCCTCCAGGTTAGCTATCAAATGTTTAATAACAGCTCAAAGAAAAGATTTTGTACATTTCACCACAAAAAGTTAAATATAATATAGTAGAAGCTGGGCATGGTGGCTCACGCCTGTAATCCCAGCACTCGGGAGGCTGAGACAGGCGGATCGTTGTGAGTTCGAGACCAGCCTGGGCTACAAAAGTGAGCTCAAGGCCAGCCTGAACGGCATAGTGAGACCCTGTCTCAAAAACAGGGCTGGGGATCTAGCTCAGCGGTCTAAGCGCCTGCCCCGCAAGCACAAGGTTGTGAGTTCAATCCCCGGTGCAGAAAAAAAAAAAATATATAGTAGATAATGTTAAATGCTGAAATTTATTATTCTCTCTAGAAACATCATGATCTACCCGATAAATAAACACATTTATTGTGAGTCAATTAGAAACAAAATTTTAAACAATATGGTGAAAAATATTGTGTTAATGGATTCACCTACTTCATTTAAGGAAATAACCCTGTTTATGAAGTTAAAGTGTCTCAAAATTAGGTATATCAACTAAAATATATTTACTGATGTTTATTTTAAAACAGTAAATTTTAGATGTCATGAAACCACAGACAAAATATTTCAGCAAATCTTTGTGTTTCTATTAGTCTTTTCTTTAAAACAATTTTGTCCAAGCAAAAATGTTCCCCTGGATTAAAAACCCATATTATTACTTTTTGTCATAGTAAAGCAATTAGATGCAATTTGTATAAAAACAATTTTATAATAATAAAAGAAAAATCTGTAAACTTCATTTCTATTGGACACAGCAGAAAAATAATATTGGACTCATTCATTCACCTGTGATCCCAGTGCATAGCTAAAAAGAAATCAGGATCAATGAGTAGAGAAAAGCAAGTTTTACACAGTATAGAAATTATGACTCTAAGGTCAGTCTGACTGTGGAATTAGTCATCTTTATTCATCAGAATTGATAGGGCTTATGTGCTGGGTAGATGCACAACACTTCTCTCCCTCCTGTCTGTCTATTCTTTCTTCCTAGCATTATAACTGCCAAAGAGGGCAAGTTTCCCCAATAAAAAATGATCACTCTTCTGTCAAAGACGGGTTTAAATGATGTCTGCCAAATCCAAGTATTAAACAAATGAACTAAACATTAAATAGATAACATCAATTTTTATTAATTTTATGTGGCAGGGCTAGAAATTTTTTTTCTTTCTAAATGGGCTTTATATCATGTGAAACTCTTACAGTTTCCTTTCATGGCCTTATGACTGTAATAATGCATATATTATTGCTAAATAAAACATTTTTTTATAAAGTTATGGTCAGAAACAAGTTTAAGAAATAATGTTTTTCTTATTTTTGAATGAATACTGGGTATAAAATATTTAAAAATCAATCGAAGTTTCTTAAATAAATTATATTCAAAGTTAAATTTGGAATACATTACTGATTCTGTCACTTGTTTACAAAAAAAATCTAGCATTCTAGTTTCATCTTCATACTACATTTTTAACTTAGTTTAACAATAGGAACATCTCTTCTGAATACAAATGTATGTTCATATAAACCATCTGTTATTTTAGGAACAATAATAACCTTCAAATAAACCAGGTGTTGTCCTCAAATATTGGTTAAATCATTGGTACTCAAATACAGTCTGTACAGAAGAATATTAAACAAAGCTGAAAAATAACTAAAATGAAAAACTATTTATCAAAACTTATGAAAATAATTCTCTCCAAAACTAGTAAATGTGAATATGCATTTGAACAAGATCCCTAGACCATTTGTGCACACAATGAAATTCAGGGAGCATCAGGTTACTTGTTCTAAAGACACACAGGGATTCTTGAAAAGGCACCATCTTACAAATTATGGAATGAATGCCATGTGTTCTAAGGTCTTTCTACATCCTGAGACTACAAGGATGTTCTCTGCAAAGAAAAAGTAAACAAATCCTAAATTTCTATATAATCCAACTTCTTTTTCTAAATCACACCTCTTAAGGGAAAAGCACGTTTAATGGATTTGTTTTTCTTTAGTATTTTATTTCAAGAAACGGATTTTAATATTGTATGAGGAATTTATCATTTTTTTGTCATTTTCAAAGTATAAGTGAAATTTTGGAGTAGGCAACACCAAAACCAAAACCAAACAAACAACAAAACTTGCATATCAAACAGCTTAACCAAATGGAGTTTGCCTTTAATTTCAAAAATGTATGGCAGGTTGAAGCAGGAGGATCTCCATGAGTTCAACGCCAGCCTGGACTACTTAGGAACACAAACAGAGAAGTGTTCTATACTAATCTGCTAGACCTCTCTTAATCCAGTCAAATGGACATAATCACATTAATGGTAAAAACATGGGAAGACAGGGATTCTATGACTTAAGTGTAAAATAGAGAGTAGAAGGAGTTGGAAGCAACAGACCTAGAAGGGCATGATCACTGGGAGTGATCACTTTAGGCTATTTTAGAGTTTGATAGTTTTCCCTTACAAATGAAAACATTGAAAGGAAGGGAAAACAAGCAAAGGGTAAACATATTTTCCTATTTCAGAATTTTACTATGATTTCAGTATAGAAAATAGAATAGAGTGAACTAGTGTAGGCATTTAAAAATAGACAAGAAGGTGTGGAGATTTAAATTATAGCTGGTTAAGATTTAAACCGTGGAAGTTTTATTGAGAATGAATAAGCAGAAAGATGTGTGTGAAAGTTCCCTGTGAAACAAACTTAAGTAAAATTCATTGAAATTTGGAGAAAATGGTTGATTTGGATTCTTTTCTTTTTTCTCTCTTTCTTTCCTTTTTTTTTTTTTTTTTTGTCACCCCTGGAAGTCACATTCTAGTTCTTCAGTCTTTCAGAACAAACTAGGGAACTTCTAGCCCTTTCGCATCAGAGCCATGCTGCATGTGCCACCTCTTCGTCCTTTTTCTCTTCCTCGTCCTCTTCCTCTTCCCCATCCTCTTCCTCTTCCCCATTCTCTTTTTTCTCCTCCCCCTCCTCCACCTCACCTACTGCCTCCGTCTTTTCTTTTTCAGTACTTAAAATTGAACCTAGGATTTTCACACTGAATCACATCCCCAACCACTTTTATTATTTTATTTGGAGAAAGGATATTGCTAATTTGCCCAGTCTGGGCTCAAACTATTGATCGTACTGCCTCAGTCTTCAAGAGTGCTAGAATTTCAGGGATATGCACCATGCCTGTTTTGATGCTGCATTCTGTTTTTGTTTAACACATTTTTGTTTTGGTAATACATGTTCATAGTTGCTAATGTTTGCATTCTTTGTGGGGAACTCTTAAATGTATGTAACAGATCTTAATTCTTTTTTTTTTCATCCACTTTCCCTTCGTTTTTTTCCCTGTCTGTTTCTTGATACTCGCACTTTATTTATTTACTTATTTATTGCATGTGATGCTGCATCCTTGATTACAATTGCTCAGTTTCCACCTACTTAGATTGAGCAGCTACCGGATTCTCCTGATCTACAGCACACAGATGGCCAAAAACCCCTTGTTTAATTTACTTATATATCTATAAATATTTATATAATGCATATAAAAATATTCAGATACTTTTATATATATTTTTTTAATTTTTTTAATATACATATTTCATATTTATATATCAGTGTGTGCAAATTTTTTTTAAATATATATCTTCTATCAATTTTCTTCATCTAAAGAACCCTAACCAGAACACAGCTTACTTTCTCAGTTTCGAGATACGGTGTATCTTGCTGCCTCTATTTAACTCTCTAGTCTCATCGTGGCCATGACGCATAGCTTTCTATCTGAAGTGCTACTGCAGTGGAAAGTGCACCCTAAACTCCCCATTGCAGGAAACTTTTGAGTCACTACTTTAGCACAGAAAACCCTGTGTCAAGTAACCAAACCACTGTGCAGGCTTTTCAAAATATATTTTAATTTCTATAGCATATTTTCTTTTGGTTATACACCATTATTTTTGTTAAAAACTGTTTTCAATTATTCTAAGACAAAAGTTGAGATTAAACTATGTTAGTAAAAAATAAATAGGTGTTTGAAATAAGACTAATCAGCCACGGGCAAAAAATCAAGATTACAATTAGGATGTAAATATTACACATAGATGAAAAGTTTATTGAGAAAAAAATTTGATTTTAAGAATGCTTAAAATGATTGGTAGAGAAAAAAATTGATGAATATAAAGTTTTGATCATAAAATATAAATAATAACGTATTTAATATTATTGACTGAGTTTTGTAGTAAAAAAAAAGTCTGTTGCTTTAAAAGGTCTAAAGTACGTTATATGCACTGTTAAGGTATATATAGAGAAGTGGATAAGAAACCGACAAGCAACACAAAAAGTCCTTTCATAAAGGTATT
>RJWT010038045.1:0-12949 GCA_004365215.1 Cuniculus paca
CTGGGGAAAGACCCAAGGATCAGCTCTGTGGACAAGCTTCCCACATCATCCTGATGGAGGGGAAGCCACAGTATCCAGGCAGAAACATGACTGTTCTTGCTGTAATGCCACCACTCGGTATAGCAACTAAAACAGAGTAGGTGCTCAATAAATGGTTGGCATTTTTTTAAAGGGGAGAAATATTTGAAAATATGTGCTCATCTGTCAACAAATAAATATATACAAGTTCCCTATCAACATTGTAATAGGAGGCTATTACCATCCAAGACATAACATGAATGCAGGTATAAGAAATCAATGGAAACAGAGGCACCTAAGATTTTACTATTAGTTCACCATCAAACCACTCAGTCTGTGAAGCGTTCTTTTAGTCCAGTAGTGCTCAACTTTGCATGCTCAGATCATTGGAATTCACTTTAAAAATACTGATGCCTTAATGTTTGCTCCTAGAGCCTCTGAATTTGTCTGAAATACAGCATCTGCACTGTGATGTTTTTTTCAGTACCGAGAACTGAACTCCGGACCTTTGCACTGGGCTACACGCTCAATCTTTATGCTTTTTTTTTTTTAAGACAGAGTCTCACTAAATTACCCAGGCTGGCCTTGAACTTGTGTTCCTCCTGCCTCAGCTTCCCAGAGGACTGGGATTACAGGCTTACACCACCACACCTGGATGCATCAAGATTTTTATGCCCTCCTCTATCCAGGTTCTCTCCTCTCTCCGCTCTCCTCCCACCCCCCCCCATCTCATCAGGTTCTACACTTCCTGAAGTCAGAGACTAAATTATATTCAGGTTTTGTTTCCTCACAGTGCTTATGACAGGAATTTACCCTACAAGGCAGCAATTAAATTTTGCGAAATAAATGAATGAAGACATGACTGGAGGGATTTAAATCTCTACAAGTGGCTTGGACAAGAAGAAAACATTTCAAGAAACTCTGGCCCACAGTATAAAACAAGATACTGTATGTGGTGGGTTAAAATTTATATCAGGAATATGATCCAGTTTGGGACTCCTGGAGCATCCAAGAAAAGCTTTAACATTCCAAAAGGCCAAACACACAAGAACAGCAACTACAAGCCAAGGAATGCTGTGTACACGTGCCCAGCATGGAAGAACCCATGGCTATCAAATACTGAGACCAGAGCCCAAATCTGCCAGTCAGCACCATGGACAAGAGCATCTGAGGGTAGGAGCCACAAACTGGGCTCCAAAGTTCATGTAGGAGGTCTGTGCTTGCAGGTCACCCATTGAAGCTATTTTCTCTTCTTCCATAAGACATGCAACATAAGGAGATTTTTGTTACTCTTTAGAACAATGACTAACTGTGTACTTAAGTTCTTCATCATAAGACCTTTGAGGAACATTTATTATTGAAATGGGCAATTTAATTAAGTAATAAAATGCCATTGATTATGAACCTGTTATAAAATTTATAATTATTAATTCTTTGGAACATGATCATGTACGACACTTAAGCTTCTTTTAGTGGATGCTGAGGATGTAACTAACAAACAAACAAACCCGACTGTAGTTAGACTAATACCAAATACGATGTTAAATCTAGACAGAACAATTCTTTCATCTCCAAAATAAAGCTCAGATTAAGGTACTATGAGAAGGCTGAAGTTAAAATGTTAGCATATGAGTCACTGAAAGAGTCAGGGAAATGCTAATAATTTTAAAAATTGTCCACTAAAACCTGTGCTAGGGATTTCTTATTAATTCATTTCTCACTGAATTTGCACCAAAGTTCCCCTGAGCCTAGGATGCTAATGATATGCCAGCTTTGCCCATGAAGATCCTGGGTATCAGAAAGGATGAACAACTTATCTGAGGTCACATGGATCCCCAAGGGCCAGAGTCAGTGTTTAATTTCAGTCTGCCTGACACTGAAGTTGGTGTTTTTACTACCCTGCCACAATGGAAAGACCATTTTAATCTGTGGCAAACCAAATATTGCCTTAGGCACTATTTCCTGAAGTCGTTTAATCCAAAATAATACATAGAAGTAAACAGTAGCCCATGAAAATGAACTTTATTGAAATCAAGTAACTCATAATCAAATAACCATCCAGTAGACTGTGATAACAGAAGGCAAGAGCTTTGTATGTAGTTCAATAACCAAAAACAACCTGAAATACAGATCATCAGAGTCAGAGAGAGCCTTTCTATTGGTGGGGTGCTCTTTTATTTATTGCCATTATTTATACAAGTTCACCACATAGTTTAATTAGCATGCAAACACAGTCTGAAACTTCTAAGAACTTAAACCTTTTAAAGAGGGCCTACATGATAAGGAAAAGGTGGCATTTTAATGTGGCAAAACAAAATGCCAGAAAACATATTCTGAGTTAACATCTAAGAGATAATGAGTTTCCCTTTTTCTCCCTCCAAAGAGCATAAGATTACATTTTAAACTGTGTGTCTTACAATGATATATTAAGAGTGGAGCAAGGAAATTAGTTTAAAAGAAAAAGCATGGATTTTTCTAATTTCACTAATAGAGTTTACAGATGGTGAATGTCAGAGATAAATAGAAACAAAAGATGAATTCAGGAATTGGAAACTTGATTCAGGGACCAAAGTCAGTCACTGACAAATTTCATGCACTTGGCAGAATTCTGAGACCAACTCACATGTAGCAGATGTTCCTGATAGCATCTTAAATGCTGCACAAAGTAGTAAACAGTTAACATATTTCCAAATAGCATCCTATTAAGGAGGATTACCATATAATATACTGTCCAAATCAGGACACTTACAAGAGTGAAAAAGATACTACTAAATAAATATGCCTGGGCAATTAATCCAAGAGTATCTCTGGCAAATTATATAGATAGATGATAAATACTCTAAATGCTCAAAGGATTTCAATGAATCTTCACTTCAAAACCAATTGAACTTTTCCCTTGTTCATACACCTCTGTATATCTACTTTCTCCTTTATAAACCTTTGTATGTATTTCTTCACCCGTATATACTGTCCCTCCTCTTACATCTCCCCCACCTTTCTTTCTAGTCTCTATTCTTCCTTTCCCTCTTTCTCTTCATTTCCTTTCTTTGCTCCTCTTTCTTCACCTCTGTCTACTCATCTCTGCAGCTTGCTCCTTCTCTCCTTCCCTTCGCTTCCTTTTTAAAAACTAAATTCTCTCATCAAGATTCTGTATTACCTCCATCCTATCAAGCCCATCCCAACTTACCATTATTTGGGACCAAATTAGAATTCTGATTTTTTTTGTTAATTTTATCAAACAGTTTTACATTCTCTGTAAGTCAAATTACACACCCACACACACACAGTTTGTTTTTTTTAAACAAAGGGCCATTTTGGTAGGTAAAATATCCTGCTGCCAAACATGTCCACACTTTAATCCCTGAGATCTGTGAATGTTTTACATTACATGGCAAAAGAGACTTCACAAAGATGACCAAGGTTATGTATTTTAAGGAAGTTTTCCTGGATTACCTAGCTGGGCTCAGTCAACTTACATGAACCCTTAAAAGTAAACACATTTCCCTAGCTCAGGGGCAGAAGACATGCAGCAAAAGAGGAAGGCAAAGAGAGTCTAAGGGTGGAAGGATTCAAACTTTAGCTGGCTCTGAAATGGAGGGGATTATGGGATCAGGGAGACCATATACAAGGACCAAAGAGAGCCTCTGGGAGTAATGGGTGATCTCCCATTCACCACTAGCAAGAAGGCAGTAGTTCAACCTGATAATCATAAGAGACTGAAGTCTAACAATAACTTGAATGTACGAGGAAGTGGGTCTTCCCTCAGCAACTCCAGGAAAAAACACAGCCCAGCCAACATCTTGATTGTGGCCTCATAAAACTCTTAAGCAGAGGACCCAACTGACACATGCTGTACTCAGACTTCTGGTCTATGGAATTGTTAGATGACAAATAGATAGTCACTAAATTTGTAGTGATTTGTTATAGCAGCAATGGAAAACTAATACAAAATAAATGTTATTTAACTTCATTCAATTTTGAGAGCTGCGTACCTCCCTAAAACTAAAAAATATATGTAAAAGATTCCCTCCTTCATCTTTAAGTTAGACTAAATTTGGACACAGGGCATTTGTGCTAATTGATTTTCAAATCATTGTTGTTTTCAAATCAAAGAATAAACTTAGTAAACTATAGGGACTCGTTCTCAAGCCATGCATCATAACTGTCAAAACTTGATTCATTCTCTTTCTCAGAAGACTCATTAGGAAAAATCTCAAAATGGCTTTTTCTAAACAGCTCTCTGGTGTCGTTTGGGTCATAAAGGTTCCTCAAAGCCCATTGTGTTAAAAGCTCAGACCCCAGTCTGTGGGACTATCAGGAGATGGTAGAACTTCTGAGAGGTGTGGCCTAGGGGGAGGTAATAGGTCATTGGGGTGTGTCCTCTCTGCTTCCTGGACAGGATGTGAGTGGTTGAGTGGTTTTGCTTTACCACATGCTTCTCCATGATGTGCTGCCTCACCACAAACTCAGCAATGAGACCAATCAGCTGTGGATGGAAACCTCCAAGACTGATCCCAAATAAACCTTTTCTCTCTGGAAGTGGATTACCCCCAGGTATTTGTGGCAGTGACAGAAGTCTCACTAACATATCCCCACTGTCCTTGTAGGAGACTTAAGGCAAACACTTTGCTTCTTCCAGCAACCAAGGGTCATAATTTGTTCCCTACCACTTCACCAGAATAGAATAAAAATTAAAACTGTGTAAATGGAACAAGAGGTTGGTAGAGCTGTGGTACAGAAACAACCAGTAGATTCTGCTTACTGACTCCATTTATCAGTCAAATTAGCCTTTAGAAAAGTCTTATATCTCATAACACAAAGTCATGTTGTCAGCAATTGAAAAAACTTAAAACTCTGTCAATCTTGCACTGCTCAAAAACTTCCTGTCTGCTCCACATGCCACGAATTCCTACACACTTGTGTGTGTTCAAGATAATCTGTTCAAATGTAAATTCGTGCTTTGTTTCTGCTACTGCAATAGAATCTGGGAAAAATAAGGGCAGTTTTACTCTCCTTTTCCTAAATAGAAAAAGACTTGAATTCTCAGTTTGGGACTCTCAGAAATTTTATGTTTAAAAGTTGAAAACAGGACCAGGGATATAGCTCAGCGGCAGGAGCGCCTGCTTGGTGATCCCAAGGTCCTGAGTTTGATTTCTGGTTCTACCCCCCCGCCAAAAAAAAGAAAAAGAAAAAAAGGTTGAAAACAGAAATTGCAAAAGAAATCTGAAAAAAGGTCTTATTGAAACATTAGAGATGGCAGTGGATACTCTCCAACAAGGAAAGGACAGTGGGTGTGCCCTTGAGTTCAGGTGGTATAAAAGGTGATTTTGTATACAATTGCTGTGAAGCAAATTCATGCCAACCAGATGCACGTGTGTTGCTGAATAGATAGGAAAGAGGGAATAAAGGCACCCAGGAAGTTAGCTGTAAAGAGGAGGGTGCAGTGGAAAGGATTCTGCCGCCTTGTGCTTCTCACGGTGTTTTCCAGCCTTTGATTTTGTAGATATGCACAACGAACCTACTATTGAAGGTGTCTACTTATCAGCCAAAAGCAAGATGGAAGAGAACTATGGAAGATACCCCCAAAATAAGAGCTGCTTCCCTACCTCAGAGAGTAAACACAACCAGTACTGACTCTGAGGTGCAATTTGCATGTATTCTTTCTGTCGGCCACTCCAGTTTGCCATGGATTGTGCTATCATACCATGGCTATGTGCTTTAGTCCTATGACAATATCCAAATGGATGCTTGGGATCTGTCATAATTCTGAGATTTGTGCAGCAGAAGGGGAAGACCAAAGCCGACATTCTGACTTTTCTACTTGGAATACTACAGACAATTTCGGGGATGACACACTCAGGTAAACACATTACTGGCAATACATCAGGTGCCTATTTATTCTCTTTCCATTAAATATCACACATACACACATGCATGCACACATGCACACAGGGCTGCAAGAAAATTAAGCCCATGAAGAGACTTTATTAGTGGCAAGTCACAGCTGGCTTAACTTTCAGAAGTCAGGCAATTCTAAGTTCCATCTGCAGCTTTATCTCACCCACACCACATAAGCACACAATGAAGCATGAAACCCAAATATGCAAATGAAATATCTCTCGCACAAAGAGGCACACTTTTGCAGTGAGGATTTTGCCATTCCCTGCTCTGCAGCTTTAACTTTACTATCACCAGAGTCATATTCTTATCCGTCTCTCTTCTACATAAGCTCCTTCCATACTCCCAACCAACTGGGCTTGCATGTAGTATTTCATGCCAACAAGAAAGCCATGGCAGAAAAGAAACAAAGGGAGGAAGCTCTGGGCTCTCCCTGCCCTCCCACCCCTCGCTGCCCTCCAGCCAAGTAAGCTAAAATCTGACTAGCATGCACCCCCTGCTGCTTGATCATGCCAGTTCTTGTCTTAGCACTTGCCACACCCGCTTTTAAATGGCCCTCCCTACGTCTCCCACAGCCTGTATTTATTACCTACCTAACACTCTAGATCAAAATTCACCTCCTCCAGAAAATCTCTTCTGGTTTAATTATCCCATCAACTCAACACGTGAGCATTCAGTGAACAACTGAATACTTTGCCTTCCTCAATAAGCAGCGTTAGCAGCGCAGTTAATTAGAGAGAGATTGAATGATGGTTATCATGCCAGCTGATTAGTCTTTGGTGAGTAATAATAGAATGGAATTGCATTTCATAGCACTAAACAAAATCGTTGGAATTTTAAAAGAATTCTCCCTATAAGTTACAGAGCAAGCAGACCTCAATCAGTTTAATAGGTGGAGCTCTCTGAGAAAGGAACATGGAGTGGGAAAGAGTACTGAGCCTGAGTCAGGAGGCATAGGTCCTTCAAAATTCCATGATTCAGTATTTGCAAAGTTTTCTACACAATTAGAGGGCTTTGTGGCCTTCCTCCCCCTAACACATATCTAACCCATGTAACACAAAATCGGGTAACTGTCTGTGTACATCAGTTACTCTGTCAGGATCTGAGGCTGATTTGTTCTAGGCTTCCTTCCAACCCCAAGAATACAAATATCATCAGATGCTCAAGTCTCTTACATAAAATAGTGTAGTAGTTGCATATAACCTACCTGCATCCTTCTGTACCCTCCAAATTATCTCTGGATTAGTTGTAATACCCAATACAATGCAAAAGCTGGGTAAACAGTTGTCACATTGTGCTTTTATGAAATAATGGCAGGAAAAAGTCTGCATGTGTTCTGTATAAATGCAATTTTAAAAAATATTTTCTGTCTATGGTTGGTTGAATCCTTGGATGTAGAACCTGTGGAAACAGAAGCCCTACTGTATTTGCATACATCACTGGGGCCCAGAACCAGCTTGAGTAGTTTTAAAGGCAGTTTTGTAAATTTACAGCCTGCAGAGTTTAGAGAATTACAGAGTAGGCCAAATTTTATTTTTCAGAAGGGGAAACTGAGCTCAGAATGCTGATTCAGTAGGATAGCACCAATAAAGCAATACAGGTAGCCTGGAATGCAGTATTCCTCTTAAGGACACACAAGGGAAAATCTTGTCCAGAAGTTCGATATGAGGAAATAATCTCACCAACTATCAAGAAAATCACTACGTATAGCATATCATAAGAGTATTGAATAAAACATATTTTTGTGTCTATTGGTAAAACTTTTTTGCTTGATGATTTCTCTATATGGGCTAAGTGTATTGTATATTACTTTATGATGTGTATTATTTAGAATACATTTGAGTTGAAGGCATATGGAGATCTCCAGATAGTACTGATTTAAGTTGAGAATCACATTTATTTTTCCATTACCTAAAGAAGTCCAACACCTGGAATGCAGGGCTGGTGTGGAGCTTCCTGGTTTGGGGGGCCTGCATGTCTCCACAAGCTACTCTATACCTTTCCCATATTGCATTTGGGTTCAAAGTTGATCCTATAGCTCCCTCTCCTCTGAATTCAGCAGCAAAGAGAAAAGGCAGAGAAAGAGCACATCCCTTTCTTTTAAGAAGACCTCTTAGACATCTCAACCAACAATTCTGTTACAAATGCCTTGGCCAAGACCTAGTCATGTGGTTCCCCGCTGGGTGCCCAGGACCTGGACAAGATCATCTCTTATTAAGGCAGGCACATACTTGGCTTAAAGGGAGGTTTCACTAGGCAAGAAGGAGTGAAGGAATATGAGATGTAACTAGCATTCTTTTCACAAAATGCTAGACCAATATCTCCTCTATTGCTTTCCTTCAATTTAAAGATTAATATCATGCAAATAATGCATGTTATGGTTTAGAACAAGAATGATCCCCAAAACTCCCATATGCCCAAAAATGGGCCTTCTGATGAAGAGATTGGATCATAAGGCTGCTGTAACTGAATGCAGCAATGGGAGATAGTGCCTGGTGGGAAGAGGCTTCACTGGTGGCATGACCCGAAAGTATATCTCTGTCCCTGGCTCCTCCTTACTTTTTCTGCTTCCTGGTCACCTTGATATGAGTGATTTTCCTCCATGGTAGACCTTTCCTTCTACCATGCTATTTCTGCCTTGGAACTGGCCAACCACGGACTGAAATCTTTAAACATTGTGAAACAATAAACCTCTTCTATAAACTGTGAGTGTCAGGTAATTATATCTTAGCAATGAGAAAAGTGACTAAGACAATACATATTTAAAAATGAAGTATTATGACTTATATAGATTAGGTAGTATGAACCAGTATCACGTCAATCATTTAAAATTTTGTATGTAAGGAATATTTTATTAGAATGGAATCATTATAAGCATGCATCTTTCCTTTAGTGATACTAATAGCAGAAAAATAATCCCAAGGCACTAGAAAATTCCTCACAGAGCAAGAAAATAGTCACCAGGTCATAACATTTGACAAAAAATCTTACAGGGGTGAGCAGTTTTATGAAGAGTCTGACCAGCCTCTTCCACCCATCTATCCTACTCTCTTAAACCCTGCCAAACGTCAAGCCATTGCCAAGGTAACAGGCCTTTCACACTCTCCAACTGATCCTGGGCACCTGTTTCATAATCAAACGAGTCCAAGGAAGTAAAAGGATGAAGAGAACAAATAGATGTCTGATCTTTGCTTCTGCCATTGAAATTCCCACATCTTGATTCCACAGAGATTAAGATTGTGGACCCTTTACTGTGAAGACTACCTTATACTGGAGAGACTACAAAAAGGGAATCTGGAAAACAAGAGTAACTAAAAACTTAGGTTTTAAGTAAATGCAAAATATTTTTTTCACTTTGGATCAACTTTATCCCCTCAGGCCTCCCCTGATAACCATTCAAAATGAGTGATGCCTCATATAGAAAATCTACATTACTCTGAATCAAAAACTCTTCTGACACACTATCTTTAAATGACACTGGTACTATTTTGACGTTAACCAAAGTCAATGAATACACCTATTTTAACAACCCGCTCCCCATTTCCATGGCTTACACCTCCAATGTCTTGTCTTTTGGTACTGAAACCTTAGACACTCTTCATTTTTCTTCATGATCAATTATGTAAGTGTAATCTTTTGGATTCTTAAAGGCTCCTTTTATCTTCAGGTGTACTTTATATCCCTGAAGGTATCTTAACTTTTCTGAGTCTCTGTTATCTCATTTGAAGAAAATGAATGCTTTAGAAAAGATGGTCACGCAAGGATGTCCCAGACCAAACACTTAGAATTTTGATAGGTTTATCAAACAGCAATGTCACATACTACAAGTGGAGGTTTAAAGTTCTCTTGCAATGTTTCAACAAGAACTACAACCATTTAAAAATAATTTGACAATTCTGGATAAATTCTTCTGAAGAAGAAATCATTTGTATACATCATCCTGTCTTATCATATTCTCACAGCTGCTGATGAGAGGCAATTCACTGTGGCATTTCAAGACAGTTGGTGAAATGAAAAGTGATATAGCCTTCCAGGTAAGTACCAATTAAAATTACTTCAAATCATTTTAAATGAGTGTTGTGTAGCAGTCTTAGAGGACGGCTTTTGGAAGAAGTAGTATTTTGTCTTTTCGCGGTAGGAAAAGAAGCCTACTACTTTTCAACTGTGCAGGATTATTGATGTCAAGTACTTCCTAATTCATATTCTGCAGTGCTCAGGGTTCCTGCAGGTTCATGGCAGCAAGAACAGCAGTAGATGCTGCAGCCCGAGAACAGCAGAGTCACCCTTTTTTCCACTTCTCTGCTGTTGCTTTTTTCAGAATCTCTGTGTGCCCCACCCTGTTGCAAAGAGAATAGCGCTGTGGCTGATTTCCATTGCCAGTTAGTGACAAGCTACATAGCAACTTTACACTCCAAGCCCTTATCCACTTGCCTTTCAAATTATAAAAGTAAATACACTATTTTCAAGAGCTCCCTGAAGTGATGTACATGTATCGCTCTTACCCTTCAGTATTCCCAGAGTTGGGTAAAGGAGAATCACATCTTAAATACAGTATCATCCAAAAGAGTACTGAAAACTACTCCTCCTGTAGATTAGTTGTAGTTGCAGAAAAGGAAAAGCCATCTACTGTTTGCTTTTGTGTTCAAAATGTCAATCAGTACCTCGCATTCGGTACCTTTATAGCTCAAGGTGATGTGAATGCTAGCTCCCAGGAAACAACTTCCTTAAAATCTTGCTTAAGGGGTGTAGTTACTTTAAATATGGCATCCCACAAGGGGAGAAAGAACTTCTGGAGAGCTGTCATTAACTTTTATTAATTTCCATATAAATTAACCTCCAGGTGAGCCAGCACCCTTCCTGTAAACAGTTTTCCAAAAGAAAGGGCTACTTGGCAAACTTAAAGCAGGCTGAGAAAGCGAGAATGCAAACTTCATCCTGCTTAGGCAGCAAAAACATTTTCAAAGCACTCCAAAAATCAATTCCAATAAAGACTTCATGATTGAAATTTCTTACTTAGGGTTAAATTTTACCTTGGGACAGTAACATTTAAAATGCACCCAAATCTTTTATACAGGAAATAAAAAGAGGTTATATTTTCTTTGCACTGTGAAGATAATTAGCATAGTCTTCTATGAACATTTTAAGGGATCAATTTTTAACATCCATTGTTTCTAATGCATAGTAACAAGAGTTTGCTTTTCAATAAGGTGATCCTGAAGTGAGTCTTCTTTTTTCATAAACAAAAGTGAGAAATCTGGAATATGAAACTTCTGGAACATGATCTACCTAGCTGTAAGATCTTATGAAATAATAAAATTAAAATCTTGCCTCAATTTTAAATCATATTTTTATTGTGTCAATAGCAACTATGCTATGATAATATTTTAGAATTTTAAAGCTTCACTTTTTTCCAAGTACGTTCATGTCCATTATCTCATACACTCACTGGAAACTGGAGGGAAAAGAGCCTCATAGTCTCACTTGCATGTTTTCAATGGAATTGCTAAGCCTGGGAAATTTACCCAGAGGCATAAAATCCTGACCTGGAAAGGTCAGCTCCCTTTTATCTTTTTGCAGCCTTCATCAAAGCTGAGAATCAAACTACACTGGGTTTTTCACTCATCACCCCGTGCTTGTTGATTAAATCAGACTCTAAGTGATTTTGGAGAGTATCTGTTAAATGATTTAAAACAGCAGAACTAACACACAACACATATCACTACAAGAATATAAACATTGCAGGCCACAAATAACTATTTCCAAGTAAAATCTCACCAAGGATGCCTAAGTGGATAACAGCAGAGGACATCTTCAGATATGAGATAACTCAGTTTTCAAATGAGTATGAGTGGCCTATAAGATGGAAAATTGGGAATCTTCCTCCATAGACACTTTGTAAAATTTTCTATAATCTATTCACTTACTAATGTATTGAGTACTTGTTTTGGCCATCTCCAGTGCTTACTTCCTTGTTAAAGATTCAGAAATGAACAATAGTGAAAAATAGCTACCATGGATAACCTAGCATGTGCTTGACTGTGCTAAGCATTTTCAGGTACAATCAAAGCAGACCTAAGATCACCTGGTGAGAAAACTGACTCTCAGTACTAGAGAAAGCTAGAGTCCCCAGGAAATCACCCAAGTACAGGAGCAGGACAGTCCACTCATTCCTCCTGTAACTCTTGCCTTTAAACTATTGCTTTCAGCGCCACCCACCCACCCACCCAAATAAAACACCAGCTCATGGCTATGTTTCTGAGAATATATTTTTGAAGCTCCTTTGGCAAAGTGTGTGCTAATGAGGTGGTAATTGTTTTATATCTTTTAAAATGAAGTATAATGTCTCTAAAAATTCACAGGAACACTGTGAAAGCTGTGGCAAAATTTATAGCTTCCTGGGGGAACTACATCATTCTGAAGCAGCAGCTGCAGCCTCAGCTGTAAGTAAATGCAGGGGACTGGGCAGGAAGGAGAAGCATCCACACAGTTACTACTTCATTTAAAATAATGCCATGCTGATAAGGATGCAGAGTAACAGGCGCTTTCTGAGAGAGTGTGAATTGAACTAATTTTCTAGAAAACAGTGCAAGCGACCCAGAAAGATGTACAAGTCCTTTGACTCACTTATTCCACCTCTTAACTAAAATCTATACTAAGCAAAGAATTAGCTCTTTGGATCAAGATATATCTATGTGCATGTTCCCTAGCCCTTAATAGTAATATTACCATGACACTGAAAGTAGTTTGTAAATGTGCAAGAATATGAACAATGTTAAGTACAGTGTGGCACATAAACTTACAGGAGGCAGAGCTGTGTTATGTGGCCTTTTCCAAATAGTTTGAAAGACAGGAAAATGTTCACTACAGATTTTAAGTGAGAAAAACAGGAGCAAACCATTACACATATGATGATCCTATTCAAAGATAGGTAATTACAGGCAGAAAGAGAAGGAAAAGGACAGGTATACATGCTTTAAAAAAAGAAATATAAGTAAACAGTTATAAAAGTAGCAAAATGTAATAAAAGTTATTA
>RJWT010038046.1:0-12940 GCA_004365215.1 Cuniculus paca
GTTGCATTTGTTTTGCCTTTTGACCCAAGATCTGGTCCACAGTGGGAGATACCTGTCTCCACCAAGGTCACAAAACATCTGGTCCTCCGTGTCAGCTTTCTTGAGGGCCTGGCCCTGTCTGACTGCTTATAATATTTCTATCTAACTCAGCTGTGTGTAACACTTTAAAAATATTTACTGAGTTTAACTTAAAAAAAAACTTTTGTTAATTGTGTGTTCAGTACCATTTCACAGTTCTGTGGCTGGGTAGGTGGGATACAGATAGGACCCCAGGATGCAGCCCCTGTGCTTCTCCCCACAGGTGGCATGGCCAGCAGGCAGAGTGGCTTCCTGGGCTGCATGCAATTGCTGCAGCTGAACCGGATGTTCCTGGACCTTGAGGAAAGAGCCATGATGATGCTGGGGGTGCAGCCCGAGTGTGCAGGACACTGCAGCAGCCAGGGACACCAGTGTTGCAATGGAGGGAGCTGACCAGAGCGGCCCCAAGGCATGGCCTGTGACTGTGCCTCCTCTACCTATGAGGGGCCCTTCTGCTTAAGCGGTGAGTGTGGGTGACAAAAGTGAAGATGACAGGGAGAGTGTGCGGAACATTCTGGTGTTGGCACTGTAAAGAAGGGACAAAGCAGTTGTATGTGATGACTTGAAATAGTACTTCTAGCCCACAGCTCCCCATGGAGTTTAGCAGGAGATGTGAATCTATGTTTAAGAAGCCAATGGCTACTTCTCTTATCTTGTAACAGTCCTTTCTGGGTCTCCTGAAGCAGCAACCTGGAGAGAGCGGTAACCTCCAAATTCTTCACTCACAGTAGAGATTTAGTTCCATGTAAATCTGAGATAAAGCATTCTGAAGGTAATAATACAATGTTTATAAATTCACAGTTATGGGAATATGAGGGAGTTATCTATATCTGAATAATTCAAATAAATAATATAGGTGGCACACGCCTGTAATCCCAGCACTCAGGAGACTGAGGCAGGTGGATTGTTGCAAGTTCAAGTCCAGCCTGGGCTACAAAGTGAGCTCAAGGCCAGCCCTAACTGCATAAAGAGACTCTGTCTCAAAAAAAGACAAAAAATAAAACAAAAAACCAAATAAATAGTATAACCATTTCTCCGTCATAAAATTTGTAAAACTAAAGTAAAAAACAGCAAAAATGCCATTATTGTTTTCTTTGGGAATATTTAAGGAGTAGAGAGTTTTAATTTTGCACTTACATACTGCTAACATAACAAAAATTGTGTTATTGTAGAGATTTCTGCCTATTTTGGAAGTGGCTTCTCCATGATTTACAGTTCTCAGGAACATTTCAGTCACACCTTCAGTACAAACTCCATCTCCTTGTCAACGCTGTTTCAGGAGGCGCTCACACTGACTGGGGAGGTGGCCACCTTGGGCTTCCAAACCACAGTGGCGCCCAGCTTGCCTCTCTACATGAGCTCCTTCCTTGAGGAGTACCTGTCCGTCATCCTGGTCCCAGATGGTGAGTGTCTGCATTGTAGAACCAGAGGACTGGGTCAGAGCCCTGGGCCCTCCAGCACTCAAGCCACAACAGTCAACTGCACAGCAGACTTGGGGACTCACTCCATGAGGATGGGTTCGCTTTACATTATAACTCCAGCTGTTTACAGGAGAAGTTATGGCAGTGATTAAATTAAAATACCGTTGTCCCATAAGAATAAAGAATTTGATTACTTAATGAATTTGGTATGAAACTACTTTCTTGGATTGCTCAGGGCCTTTGCTTCTGTGCATGAATAGCCTAAATTAGTTTTACAGTTCTGTTTAAAATGAGATCCCTTATTTTATAAGTGAAAAGTATTTTGTCTTTATTGTAAACCAGTACTTTAACCATAGAAAAACCATTATCCATGTGCATTAGATAAATATGACAGTCGTTTACCCATGGGTAGTTGAAAAGTCACTGGTGGAATTACATGAAGAAGTGGAATTGGGAGGGAGGCACACCATGCCCACCCACTAAGGCTTTCCCAAGCCTGCTCAGTTGGAGAACAAACCAAGCTTAGCCTTGTTTCATGGCACTTGCTGGGAGAAACTGAACTTCTGGGAATACTTCCCACCATCTCTGATAGGAGTCACTCTGGTCTATAAGAGAGTTCGGGGCTGAGGGGCATGTGAGAAGGGGTGCACAGATTGTGGATTTAGAGAGTTGGATATTGTAATGCACCACATATTTCCATTTTCCTTATTTGCTTCTTGATTATAGCAGAAAAATGAAGGGGGAATTCCTGATTATGCAAGGAAAAAATTGTGCAAGTCAGCAATACATTAAAATGCATTAAAATAAATCAGATTAAAAGCCATAGAAATCCAGTGCTAATGCAATATAGTTTTAGGCTTCACAACTTAATAATATGACTACCTCATGAGCAATTAACTTATAGCTTTGCTCAGTGTTTTCATATGCTTAACTTTTACTTTTCCATTTAATTAAGGAATATTGGGAACCTGGGAAAAGAGCCTGCTTATTGTAACCCATTTGGTATTAACTTTTAAAATTTTGTCATTGGATTCAGAATTTAGCCCTGGAGTAACGCATAATGATCACCATTCCAGGAAAAGTGAATATTGGTCCCTCAAGTAAATGCTTCGTACATTTGAGTTGTATTAAAAAGTGATTTTGAATGTGTTTCAGAACCTGCATTGACAGTTTTTATAAATTCAGTTTTAGCTTAAAATGCCATTTTTAGCCAGGCCTGGTGGCACATGCCTATACTCCCAGCACTCGGGAGGCTGGGACAGGAGGATCGTTACAAGTTTGAGACCAGCCTGGGCTACCAAGTGAGCTCAAGGCCAGCCTGAATGGCATAGTGAGACCCTGTCTCAAAAAACCAAGGGCCAGGAATTTAGCTCAGTGGCCTAAGTGCCTGCCTGGTAAGCACGAGGTTGCAAGTGCTGCAAAAAAAAGCGTTTTTTTTTTTTTTTAATTTTGAGAGAGCTTGCGAATCGGGTACAAACTAGACAGAGAGCGTGACGTTTTTAACTTTGATTCTAAAAACCTGACTGATGGTCAGCTTCACCACATAGATTAACAGAGAAGGAGCAGTGGTCTTCGTAGAGGTTAAGACAGTAAACTCACCAAGGGTAAAAGTAATGAAAATAGTGACTTATGTCAAACATTAGATAACACATCCTAATAGAAATACACATTGAGCACTTTTATTTCATGTCTTATTATGATATACCATGTAGTCATGCTATTTTGCTCAGCAGTTGTATTAGTGAGCTTTTGTCACTATGACAAAACACCAAGAACAAGAACTTAACAGAAGGAAGAGTTTATTTTGACTCATCTCAAAGTGTTCAGTTCATGGTCAGCTGGCTACATTGTGTTAAAGCATGTGGCAAGGCAGAATCACGGTGGAGGAGAGTTGTTTGTCTTGCAGCAGGCAGAAGAGAGGAAGGTAGAAAGGAAGAGAGAGACAGAGACAGAGTCAAAGAGCCAGTGAAACAGAGAGACAGAGACAGACAGACTGTGCTGTAAGCTTTCTCCTCCCACTTTTGTCCCATTCAGTACTCAGCCTGTTGGAGGTGCCTGTCATATTCAGGGCGGGTCTCCACCCTGTTTGCTGGCACACATGCAAGTCCTCCCTGCAAACACTCTTACACATATACCCAGGATGGGAATGAGATCAAGAGATGGAGGGGAAGGGGGAAGAAGAAGTAAAAGGAACTGAGATGTGTTAATTTACCTGTATCAACTCCCCGTGATGAATGTGATAATTATGTACTGAAATATCAGGGACCCAGCCAAATTCCCCAATCTCCCAAAGGGTGTCCGGCGATGGCTTAAATGAGAGACAAGTGGTGTGATTTTAGGGCTCCAGGTGGGTCAAAACCCTCTAACAGAGTTTGAGACTCTGGGAGCTGAGACGAGGAATGTCTCTGGGCTGCCCATATTTATTAGGTCTTCAAAAATGGGAGACAGATACTGAGGAAAGGGCGGGATCTGAGCACGACCTTGGGAGTGGTTCAGATTATGTTAATTTAGAAGTATTCGAGGAGAAAATCTCCAGGTGGCATTTCACTACAGTCTTTATTTAGTTAATTGGGATTGGAGCCAGGTGTCCTCAACTGTGGTCTTATCTTGCCCTTTGAGGCTTTTCCTTGTTCTTGGGTTTGTCCATGCCGCAGCCCTGAGTTCAATTTCCAGCTTCAATGGCTTCCAACACTGACAACATGCACTAATAAAACCTGTAAAAATTTTTTTAAAAGAACAAAAATGATCAAAGAAAAAAACCATTCCAGGAAGTGTACTTTACTTATATATTAGGCACTTCTCAACCCAATCAAATTGACAATAAAGATTAAGCCTCTACTGGGTGTGGTGGCTCACACCTGTAATCCCAGCACTCGGGAGGCTGAGAGGACCAGCCTGGGCTACAAAGTGAGCTCAAGGCCAGCTTCAACAGCATAGTGACACCCTGTCTCAAAAAGAAGGGTTGGGGATCTAGCTCAGTGGCCTAAGCACCTGCCTGGCAAGTGCGAGATCGTGAGTTCAATCCCCGGTGCCGCAAAAAAAAAAAAAAAAAATTACGTCTCATAGCAATGTTTGTTTAGCAGTGAGATTTTCAAAGTTATTCTTAGTGTATTTGTTAGTTTTTTGTGGTACTAGGATTGAATTCAAGACCATTCACACTGAGTTTCATTCCCAGACATCTCTTTATTTTTAATTTGAAATAGGGTCTTGCTCAGTTTCCCAGGGTGGGCTCTAACTTGGGATCCTCTTCCCAGAGTGCTAGGATTAGAGGCAGGTGCTACCATACCTACATGATTTGATCATTTCAAATATTAAGCTACTGTCACTAGCTTTACTTTCACCAGGTAGAAGTATGTCTAGCTTATCATAGTGACTTATAGTATAGTACTGGATTTGAAAGAACAGGTTCTGTGGCAATTTAATCACAAGGAAAAATGCAAGCTCTTGCTTGATGGGATTATATTTTTGAAAAGCATCAGAGTATTTCAATTAAGCTTTGAGGTTTAAAATAGCTTGCTTCAGGGCTGGGGATCTAGCTCAGCGGTCTAAGCGCCTGCCCGGTAAGCACAAGGTCGTGAGTTCAATCCCCGGTGCGGCAAAAAAAAAAAAAAAAAAAACTTGCTTCACTTCTTTGTGGATTGTGCCGGTTATATAAACTGAAGCTATGAATCAAAAGAAAAAAAGGGTAGTGAGATAGAAATTTGAGTGATACAGAAATTGTTTATGAGTTTTCTCCTGTCTAAATCATCTATTACTTGAATTTGTCTTCTTTAACCTCCCTTGATAGTACTAACATATGGCTCATTTTCTGAGTCATTTTTTCATCGAGACAAAATATTTGACTTCTGCAACTTCAAGGAGGAGCGGTTTATCTTGGCTCACATTTCTTGTCCATAACTGGCTGGCTTCAAGGCAGGAAACATGGTGGGGGTCTGGCGGAGGAAAGTTGCTCACCTAATGGCAGCCAGGAAGCAGAGTCAAGGGAGGAGCCAGGAAGAGAGATACCCTTCCAGGTCAAGTCCCCAGTGGCCCTCTTCTTCCCTTCAGACTCCACCTTCTAACAGTAGGTCACATACAATACCCCCAAAATCGATCACCTTCCAAACATGGGAGGCTTTGGGGGCCATTTTAGACCCAAACCATAACACTCATCTTTATTATTTTTCTTGCCCCTACTTTGATTCCCATTCTTTTATTGTCAAAATTGCTCACATTTCGATGTCCTGTTTCTTATGGACCATATAATAGGTTAACCAGAGTCCAAGGAGACAAGCCACCCTGTCATCAGGGATGGAATTCAATGCTGTCAAATCCCTTATGTTGGGGATGATTCTAGGTAAGTGGAAAAGTAGTGTTTCCCCATAGGACACAGTCCTTGTCACCTCCATGAATTCCCAAAGATTGGGAGCCAGGGTGGAAACTGCACTCTCGTCTGCATGCACATGCAGTTGTATATGTGCCTGTGGGATGAGTACTTCCTTTATAAGTGCTGTACCCTTACCCTTTCACTTGGCATATTAGAAATGGGTTTTTTTTTTTTTTTTGCTGCACCAGGGATCGAACTCACAACCTTGTGCTTGCCAGGCAGGCACTTAGGCCACTGAGCTAAATCCCCAGCCCGAAATGGGTTATTTTTCTAACAGTTCAAGCAAGCTAAAATCAAAGCAGGTATCAAGTTCACAAATTACATATTATTCAGTGGTCAAATATGGAACTCATTTAATGATAAAACAGTGTTTAAGATTAACAGATGAAGAGAACCATGTGATGAGATGACGTGTCAAGTATTCAGCTTCTCTTGCAAAATGGCATGCTAAACATCCCACGGACATTTTTTTCTACCACCAGTTATTTGCCATAAAAGCACTGAAATACAAGCACCAAATTTTCTTGCTCCCTGTCACTTAGGGCATTGTTCTCTCTGATTTGACTTTCAGTCTATGAATTTTCTTTCTAGTTAAATGTGTTTCTTGTATAGAGCATATTGATGAATCCTGTCTTCTGATCCACTCTGCCTGTGCAAGCACCAAATTTTTATGCCTTTATTTTTCCCTCTTTATCATGAATTACGTAGAAATAAAAATACATTTTGAAAGTTGTATTTTTTTCTTTCTAAACACATGTTAATTATACTTTTTATTGTTTTAAATGTTATTTGGGGAAATATCTTTCTACACGTTCTCATTATTAGTGGTACTGAGCACTAACCTGGCTCTGCTTTGTCCAAGTGGTGGATAGAATCATCATTTTTTCAGTGAAAAGCACCAAAATTTTTTGGGTCATTTCTTCTACCTCTCTCATAGTAGCATGAACCTGAGAGAGGTAGAGAAGACATATGAATGGATGTTTCAAATATGTTGAGAAGGATCATAACTTTTTTTTTGTGGCACGGGGGATTGAATTCACAACCTTGCGCTTGCCAGGCAGGTGCTTAGGCCACTGAGCTAGATCCCGGGCCCTTGTCTTTTTGAGACAGGGTCTCACTATGCCATTCAGGCTGGCCTTGAGCTCACTTTGTAGCCCAGGCTGGTCTCAAATTTACAATGATCCTCCTGTCTCAGCCTCCCGACTGCTGGGATTACAGGCGTGAGCCACCATGCCCAGCTAAGGATCATAACTATTAAAGGTGTCATAGCTTTTAAAAAAAATGATGGGCAATAAAAGAAAGTGTGAATCCTAGTGCTTTTTCATGGTGTTCTCATAAGTGATAAAAATGATGTGCAATGTTGAGATAATACAGCCTAATAGTTCTGTGCTGGTCACATGCTATTAAATATGCAGATTAAGCTTCTGGAGGTATTTGAATTCTTTTCTGTAGGAGTTTAGTTTTGGAATGGTACAGATGATAAAATTCACCTCAGAGCTGTGGTTCTGCGTTGTCATCATGCAGCATGCTCTGTTGACAAGGGAAGCAGCTGGCGCTGTTGGTCCCTGTGACTCGTTATTCTAGTTTCATTCCTCTTCTGTGGAAATTGTGATTGAACTAGCTAGAGTAGAAGTAAAACTGGAATACTGTAGTTGTTTCACAGTCAGCATTGGGAAACGCTCAATGCTATTGCAGCCCATGGTGGAGACTTGCTCCATTTCTCGGGTGTTTCTGAATGGCCATGTTTTCATGATGCAAACATGTGCTAGATTTTTTATTCTATATAAAGACAGTAGCATAATATTGGAAATGAGAAAGAATTGGAAAAGCAAATGAAAGAAACTACTCCATAACTGTCAGCCATGAAATAATAAAGTAGAGTTAGGTAGAGAAAGTTATGACAGTGCTGAGTTGTAGACAACAGTGAGATGGAACCCAGTAGTTGGCAGTTGACTGAATTATGTTAAAATTGTGTTTAACATGCAGGTGAGTGGTGAGATGATGATCAACTGCTGCAGAGCCTTAGGAGCAATGTTTGAGTTTCTTTTTACTTCTTGCACACTTGGTTGAATATAGCTAAGAGTTGTGTGCACTTCAACATCACTAAAAGAGTGTATTTTGAATGTGCCGCTTAAAATGTTTGAGGTGATGGTCACTTGGCTTAATTTGGTCAATACCACTGTACTAAAAATCAGAATATTACCACTTTACACCTCATAAATACAAGAGTCAATGTCAATTTATAATTTTTAAAAATATATAAGAGATTTTGCTTCTAGTTTAAAACTTTGCTCTCTGTCCTGGTTGATGGCACCGATCCTGGATTTGCACAGAGTGAATAAGGGCTCCTCCCAGGGTGCCTCCCCTGGGCTGTACCCTGGTGGAGCTGTGCAGGCTTTCAGGACAGAGTTTCTATCTGCCTGCACTGAGTCAGTCCTTCCTTCATTCCCAGAGCAGGTGTCTGCCTGTATCGCCAAACTGAACTAATTAACATCTGTATCACCTTACATACTTAATCATTTTGACAGTGAGGACACTTAAGTCTTTCAGGGATTTTATTTTGTGTCCTTTCACCAGTTTTTCCCCAACTCATTACCTCTATGTCCCCAGTAACCACCATTCTAGTCTCTATTTCTAGCTTTTACATTTGAGCTTTTCCCTGTTAACAGTGACATTACTATATGTTTGTCCTGTAAGGCTGTGATGTGCTTTGATTTTTTACTTTTTGTAAAGCACAGCTTTTTGTTTTGTGGTTACTATGAGGTTTGCATAAAACATGTTACAGTTATGAGAATCTATTTTAAATTGTTAACTTTGATCACATGAATATTTTCACTTCCTCACTTCCATATTTTTGATGTCACAGTTTACATATTTTTATATTTTGAATCCCTTAGCAAATTATTCTTGCTATTATTTTTAATTAGATTATTGTTTAATCTTCCTAGTAAAGATACAAGTGATTTGGACACCACCACTGCCACGTGGCACAGTGTTAAGAGTATTGTGAGATCATTTACTTACTTTTTTCAGTGAGTTTTGTCCTCATATATTTTCATAGTGCTACCATCTTTTTCGTTTCATCTTGAGGGATTCCCTTTCACAATTCATGTAAGTCAGGTGTGATGATGAGCTGCCTCAACTCTTGTCTGGGAAACTATCTCTTTCACAGCTTTGCTGTGTAAAGTATTGTTGGTCAGCAGTATTTTTTGCTCAGCACTTTGAATGCATCCTGCCACCCTCTCCTGGCCTATACTGCTTCTGTTGAGAAGCTGCTGCCATCCTTCCTAGGGCTTACTTAGAGATGAGGTGTTTTTTTTTTCTCTTGAAGCTTTCTGGATCCTTTTGGTCTCTGACTTCTGATAGTTTAATTATAGTGTGTCTTGATGTATGCTTGTTTGGATTGAGTCCGGTTTGACATCTTTGACCGTCTGGTATCTGCATATTTATATATTTCTCTAGATTTTTAAAATGTATTGCTATTATTTCCTCAAATAAGTTCTCTGGCCCTTTACCTTTTTCAGAATATTACCACTTTACACCTCATAAATACAACAACTATAACTTGTCAATTTATAATTGTGTTTAACATGCAGGTGAGTGGTGAGATGAGAGAGCTCCTGCTTCTTGACTTCAAAACAAAATATAAATTCACAAGTTATCAAGGCTATGTGATGCTAGCATAAGAATAGACATGCAGGGCCAGGGATATAGCTCAGTAAGTAGCACAGTTCCTGCCTGGCAAACATGAGGTTATAAGTTTGATTCCCAGTACAAAAAAAAAAAAAAAGAATAGATGTGCAGATAAACAGAATTGAATTGAAAGCCAAGAAATAAACCAATGCATGTATTGTCAATAGGCATTTGACATTGGTGTCAGAGCCATTCCGTGGGAGAAAGAATATTCTCACAAAAGTTGGTGGGAATCTGGGTGTCTTTATGTTAGCAACAACAACAAAAATGATGCTTGGCCCCTCTGTCACACCATGTACAAATGAACCGAATTTGGGGGACAGATGTAAATGTAGAAGCTAATATTATAAAACTTTTTGGCTGGGCCTGGTGGCGCATGCCTGTAATCCCAGCACTCGGGGGGCTGAGACAGGTGGATCTTTGTGAGTTTGAGACCAGACTGGGCTACAAAGTGAGCTCAAGGCCAGTCTGAATGGCATAGTGAGACTGTGTCTCAAAAAGACAAGGGCTGGGGATTTAGCTCAGTGGCCTAAGCACCTATCTGGCAAGCGCAAGGTCGTGAGTTCAATCCCTGGTGCCAAAAAAAAAAAAACTTTGAATAAAACATTCTTAAGTTTCTTGATCTTTGGTGAAGTAGTGGTTTCTTACATTAGATTTTTTTCAAAACCTTGGATCAAATCACGTTTTCTCAGAAGTATAAACAAAAAAATAGGTAAATTGCACTTCATCAAATAAAAAAACCTTTTAAATTCAAAAGACTGTTAAGAAAGTGAAGAGAATTCATAAAATGGGAGGACATATTTGAAAATATTTGATAAGGGTTTTATATGAAGAAATCTTTAAATTAAACAGACAGGTCAACATTTATATTCAGTCTACCTTCAGTCCCCAAATTATGTTAATATGTACCCTGACTGCTTCAAGTAGAAAGAGTTCATCTACTTTGCTAAGTGGTCTCTTATTCTAGGTTTTTGCCACAGTTTATTCACAGATTCCATGGTGGTGAGCAGTTGGGCTGTTTCCAATTTGGGGAAGTTACTACCACATGTTAACTGTATCGTCAAACCTCTATGTATTTTTTTTTAAAGACGAAAGTAGACATTCTTGATTTATTCAATACTAGTTAAAGCACACATTTGCCCTGCGTGGTGGCTCACACCTGTAATCCCAGCACTCGGGAGGCTGAGACAGGTGGATCATTGTGAGTTCGAGACCAGCCTGGGCTACAAAGTGAGCTCAAGGCCAGCCTGAACGGCACAGTGAGACCTTGTCTCAAAAAACAGGGCTGGGGATCTAGCTCAGCGGTCTAAGCACCTGCCTGGCAAGCGCAAGGTCATGAGTTCAATCCCCAGGGCCACCAAAAAAAAAAAAAAACACACTTTACAAACTAGATAAAGACAAACAACAAAAAGCATTTTATGCTTCTTCAGTAAGAGCGCTATCAGCAGAAGTGGAACTCAGTTATCTCTAGCAAGTTCATGAATCAGCCTAATGTCTGCTTTGGATACATTACCTTATCCTAGCTTGATAGAGTTCATGTTAGGCTCTGGCCAAGAAAGCAGCTCTGGAAAGTGTCCTCTTTTTACTCAAATCTTGGATTGCTAATTGGTTAATTGACTTGTAGTATTTTTTCCCAGTTATTTAGCCTTAGAAGAGTCCCATATGGCTGTTATAGCATTTTCTCATTTTCTTTATTCTTGGGGTTCTTTGAGGCATATTAAGCAAGGGTATCTGTCTTTAAAAATACACAGTATATTGTCAGGATGCAAAATAAAAAAAGTGACCCTTGAGAACCCTCCATATTTATAATTGAGCAGTCCCAAGTTCATTTTTCATTAGCGTACTTAAAATCTCCTGGGAATTCAGAAAAGATTGCTTTCTTGCAAGCCAGAAGAAATAAGGCTACAAAAGATTGGCTTTCAAGAATGACAGACTGAAATAATAAGGTAAAGGCTAATAGGAATAAAGATGAAGACCTATAATTAGATTCAAGAAACTTACTCCCTTAGTAGAAGTTTCAGAGTATGTTGTTTAGCCTGAGTGTCAATCTGAAAAGCAAACAAGTACAAAGCGTTATCCACTGAATAATGATGTCTGTTTGGTCTTGCTGGAGCATGCCATAGTAATCAGTGAGCCTACTCAGGAAGGTTTAAGGCAGAAATGAGGAGATTGTATCAGCTAATTTGAAGCAGTGATGCTTGGCCACATGGACTAACAGGAAGAATGGCCCTGGCCAAGGTGGGACTGATACTGCTGGGCAGATGTGTAAAGACTTTCTGTGTGCGGTCACAGTGGCCTGGATGGAAGCTTATGGTTCTGGCAGTCTTTTGCTACAGGTTTTAATAGGCAATCATAAGCCAACCCTTTCTTAATAATAACCTAATAACCCCTGTTTTACTTTTTTTCCTAGGGTTGACTGTTTTGATTCTGAGAACCTTCACATATCTGTCATATTAGTGGTAATGAGGGTGGTGTCTTTAGGTGCCCTGATGTGCACTAAAACCTTAACACTTGATGAAACTCAGTGGCATACAATGGCAGAGTCAGCTCCAGAAGCTCGTTTTTAGCTAAAGCCAATGCAAGTGCCCTCTTACTACAAGGTGGGTCCTCTGTTCTCAGAAGACTGCTGGGGGGATGCTGCATATTAAACAGTTTCAATGGCCAACCTACCCCACAAGGATGAGTGATGAGACTGTTTATTCTTTTATTATAAAAACATATATTGCATGCATTGTATGTAACAGACAAGCACACAGCCTGCTCCCAGAAGCTTGCTGCCTGTTATGTGAAGGCAACAGTCAATTTGAGGAGTGATCTTCTGTTACCGTAGAGTGGGCAGGTGCAGTCCAGGTTGTGTGTACCACAAGCTCCGAACTGTAAGGATACACCAGGTAGCAAGTAGCAAGCAGCTACATTTATTGCAGATCCCGTGTGCTTAGGTGAAGTCTGGGCCAACAAAAAATAAGGCACAGAGAAATGGAGCCCGGGTGACAGAAACAGAAAAGCTCTGCACACAGAAGCATCAACAGCCCCCAATAAATGGAGTTTTTGGAACTTTAAAAAGAACAAGCACCTCAGCCCAGGTCCCTCCCCTGAATCTCTGCATGTGATTGACAAAGAGCTCTCAGCAAGCTGACTCATCCCTCAGTTCACTCTTATCTTAATTACATGCCTGAGGCACAACACAAATTTAGGAATCCATTAAGAGGTTTGAGTAATGTGCAGGTGACTGAAGGTCAGGCTAGGAGGGACACCTGCTCTCACCTCGAGGATCAGTTTCTACCTCTTATAGGACAGTGGAAGGAGGAATGGGCATAGGGTACTGCCTGGAGTTAAGTGGGTGGGAGGGAGTGGCTTCAGCTCCAGGGTTTGTAGCTGAACT
>RJWT010038047.1:0-12940 GCA_004365215.1 Cuniculus paca
GAGGTAGGTATCTGGTGTCATTGAAATCCCCATGTTTAGCTTCTGGGAGTACTAGGAAGGCTTGTGGGTCCCTGATGGTGACATGTAACATCAGAGTCCAGGAGTACTTGCCTGTCCAGGTGATGTTAATGAATATATGTCCATCATGATTGGTTCGGAATCAACTTTCAGTTGAGCCTAGGGAATCACATCCCCAGGAAGGGTAGTGGTAGTAACTGACATCATAACAGGATGAATAATGCGGTTTTTTTGGGCAGAAATAGAATCTAGGACCATTAGTTGCAAGTACAGCATTGCCATGTAGATCTTTAACACAGGCAAGTGAGCACCATGGAATGTGGAATGTGAGGTTACCTGAGGTCCAGTTGGCCTGAGCTATGATGGTGTGAGTGTAGCTCACTGCTCCTCCATATTTTGTGAGGTAGAGGTTACAGGTTGAAGGTGGGAGTGTTTGCAATTGTGTCAGTGTTAGGAGAGTGAAGATGGAGGTCAGGAAGATATGCATGTCCATAGCAGTTAAGAATGGTTAAGCCTGAGATAACTATTAGGTAGAGGATTATGAAGGAGATCTTGTGTGTGATGTGAAAATCACCCAGAAAGACTGCCCATAATCCTATTGCAAAAAGAAGAACTAGCAAAATACAAGGGATGAAGAACCATACAGGGTAACAAACCATTGCTCAATCAGAGAGTGATGATCATGAGTCGTTGGTAAGGTGAAGGAGGGTCAGAACCAGGAGCTGAGATGATCACTTTGGAGAGGTACAGGTGGAGGAGTCCATAACCAGTGGACACTGCTTAGTCTGGGTTATGTGGGACCAGGATGGCAATCCATCAACCTTGACTGCTGTTGGAGTTGCAAGGTAGACCAGGTAAGGTCCACTTCACTTAGGTTGTAACCCTGTGGACTTAGAATATTTGAGGTAAATTAAGTCTCCCAGAGATATTGGGGGTTCTGGTTTGGCTCTTTCAGAGGGTTGTGGGAGACCATGGTCTGCATGTTGGTGCAGTAGATGCCAAAGGAAAATAAGAATTGGGATATAATCTGCCAAAGGAAGAATATCTTGGGAGGCAGGTAAATTATGAGGTAAGAATGGTCAGCCATAAATGAACTCAAAAGGGCTCAGGAAGTTAGGGTTGTGGGGAAGGGCCTTTTTGGTTAGAACCAAAGGAGGAATCTGAGGCCAACATTGGTGTAGTTCCAGAATAAGTTTTGTGAGATACGTCTTAATGAGCCCATTTGCTTTTTCTACCTTCCCTGATGACTGCAGATGATATGGGATGTGTAAGTGCCACGTGATGTGTAGACTTTGAAGACACCTGTTGGGTGATCTGAGAGATGAAGACTAGGCCCTTGTCAGACTGAATACTCTGTGGCAGCCCAAATCTGAGTATGATGTCCTGTAATAGAGCCCTAGCAACTACATCAGCTGTCTCCCTGCTCGTATGAAAGGCTTCTTTCCACCTTAAAAAGGTACAAACAAAGGTAAGAAGATAACTAAAGGTTTTGTGATGAGGCATGTGGGTAAAGTCTATTTGTCAGTCCTGACCTGGAGTGTGTCTCCCAAACTGATGAATAGGAAAGGAGGAGAGTGGAAGACGTCCTTGAGGAGAGATGTCCTTAGCACACAGCTGACAGTCATGTGTGACCTGGTGAATAATGTTTCTTAAAGAGGGATGTGTCACCACTGGGGCCAAGAGTTTGTACAAGGTCTTTGATCCTACATGAAAAGAGTTATGTAAGCTCATGATAATGTTAGAGGTTTGTTGATCTGGTGGTACCAGTTTAGACCCTTGGAAAATCCATCCCTGAGTGTTTTGTTTATAATTTGGCTTGTGAGGGAGAAGTAATTGTTCTGGTGAATATTGGGGTAGTGGCAAGGTATCTGGGACTAATGGGAGCAGATGGGCTGCATACAGTTGCTGTGCAGCATTTGGCCTGTCTGTCTGCAAAAGCATTGCCCTCAGCCACAGGATCAGCGGAGTTTTGGTATCCTTTGCAATGAATGACTGCTGCCTGTGTTGGGAACTGTGCCGCCTCTAAGATCTTAAAGATGAGAGGCCCAGTAGTGATAGGAGTGCCCTGCATGCTAATGAGACCCTCACCTGCCAGATTGCAGCATGAGAGTGTAAGATACTGAACACATACTTTGAGTCAGTGTATAGGCTTATGTTTTTACCTTTTGCTAGTGTAAGGGCCTGTGTGAGTGCTATGAGTTCTGCCTTTTGTGATGAGGTCCCAGGTGGTATCGGGTTGGCCACTATAGTGTGTGATCTATTGACTATGGCATATCCTACCATCTTGTGATTGCCTGCACTTGTGGGACTCCCATCTATGAACCAGGAGTCATCAGCCATGGGAAGAGGATTACTATGAATATGAGGGAACGGGGTAGGAGTCATCTATAAAACCTCAACACAGTCATGTACTGGGGCCCCCTCAGAGGTGGGAAGGAGAGTGACTGGTTTAAGAGTATTACTAGTGGAAATGATAATGGCAGGGTCTTATATGAGGGTTAAATGGACCTGTTGTAGATGAGAAGGGGTCATTAGAGCAGGGAGTGTTTTATGTGAGATTAAGTCTGTCGATGAGATGAGTAAATCATAATGGTCTGCTTTAATGTGATCTTTTTTGCCTCTTGCATCAGTTTCACCACTGACGTGAGCACTCAGAGGCAAAGAGGCCAGGCACAAAGAGTGCTATCAAGCTGTTTTGAGAGGTATGCCACTGCCTGAAAAGAGAGTCCTTTCTGGTGCCCTAGAACCCCCACAGCATTATAGTCTTGGGAGGTAGTGTATAGAATGAAAGGTAAGGTTGGGTTTGGTAGTGTGAGAGCTGGGGCTTTTAAGGGGTCCTCCTTTAATCTATGGAAAGGAGCATGTATACTCATTGTTGGATCTAGGGGCTCAGTTAGTGGATTCTTAGAGGCTCAGTATAAAGGTTGAGCTAAAGTGGTGAAGTTAGGAATCTAGAGATGGAAGAAATTAGCTAGGCCCAGAAAGGATAAAACCTGTTGCTTGGTGATGGGCTTCTGAAGGTCCCAAAGGATTGCCTTACAATCAGTGGTTATTGAGCAAGTACTAGGTGTAAGGGAGAGACCCAGATATTTGACCTTTGGAGAAGCTATCTTGGCCTTAGTGGCCAAAACCCAGTATCCACGGCTGGAGAGAAAGTTGAGAAGAATAGCTGTGTGTCATATAGCCATAACATGAGAGGGAGAACATAAGAGAAGGTCATCAACATAGTGAAGGAGAGTACTGGGTTTGAGGTTAAAAGCTGTGAGGTCAGTAACTAATGCACGAACAAGTGATACCTGTCCCTGAATTCCTGGAGTAGCACTGTCCAGATGAGCTGCTGAGATCAGAGGGCGTCTGGGTCTGTCCATGTAAATGCAAAGAGGTCTTGACAATCGGAGGGTAAGAGAATAATGAAGAAGGAAACTTTGAGGTCTAGGACCATGAAATGAGTAGTAGAAGATGGAATGTGGGAGAGCATAGTGTAGGAGTTTGGGACTACTGGGTGTATAGACATGACAGCATTATTTATGGCTCTGAGGTCTTGAACTAAACTGTAGGTACAATTGGGTTTGAGGACAGGAAGAATTGGAGTATTATGTAGAGAGTGTGTAATCTTGAAAAACTAATTTGTTAATAAGTGGTGAATTATGGGCTTAAAACCCTGTTGGTGTTTGGGAGCAATAGGATATTGTGGGACACAGGGAAAAATAGAGGGATCCTTGAGGCAAGTAAGTATCAGAGAGGCATGGGTTGCACAAGTAGGATTGGAAGTGCCCCAAACAGCAGGATCAACAAGGGAAATGGGGTGAGGGGGTTCTGAAACCTTGATGCAAGGTGAGTGAGTTTGGAGAATGAAGGCTGTAGGTAGGGAGAAGGAGAAAGTGCAATTGAGATTTAGGAGAAGGTCCCTACCTAGCAGAGGAGTGGGGCAGGCTGGGATAACAAGAAAGTTGTGTGTGAAAAAGGGAGTCTGAAACCTGCAAGGCATGCATTCTTTCTGAAGAGGTCATGATGGTTGGCTGTCAATTCCCACTATGGGGACTGTGGACTGCAAACATCAGCCCAAATATTCAGGTAAAACACTAAACGTGGCCCCTTTGTTGATAAGGAAAGAAAGGGTTTTCCTTGAAATGGCCAGTGAGACTTGAGACTCTGAGAGAGTCACCTTGGTGGGGGCCATAGGCCCTGAGCCCTGTCAATTGTCAGTGGCAAATCCACACAAGTTAGTCAGTGATGAATCCAGAGGCAACAATGGCTCAGAATCCTGTGAGAGTAGGGAAGTTGATGACTTATCTGCTCTCTGGCGGAGAGGACCGCCAATCTTCCAGTGGCCCTCCCGCTTGCAGATGGGGCAGGGCCCCAGTGGTGGCCTTGGAACTGGGCATGCTCGTGCCCAAGGTCCTTCTTTGTTGCACTTGAAGCATGGTCCCAAGGGGCTCAGGTCCTGCACTTGTACATCTACAAGTACATCTTGTGACTTGCATTGAGCCCCAAGTGCCACAGCCTAATATTGGCCCTGGAGTTTAGTTTGGAGTTTAAGTTGTTGTGTCTTTCTGTTGTTAAAGACATGGAATGCCACATCCAACAGTTCACTTTGAGGGGTTTGAGGGCCAACGGCAGACTGTTGAAATTTTGTCTGAATATCTGGGACTGCCTGAGAGATAAAGTACGAAATAAGGAGAATGAACCCCTCAGGCAAGTCAGATCTGACATCCGTAAATTTAATAAAAGCCTCAGTCAGACAAGACATAAATTCTGTGAGATTTTCATCCTGTCTTTGAATTAATTCATGTATCTTGTGGTAAGCTGATTTCAGGAAATTTTGTGGAGGCCTATTAGGATAGATTCCAACATTCTAGCTATATATTTAGGACCATCTGCATTATGTTGATAATCCCATTGGGGATCTGTGTTGGGAACAACAGTGACCCCAGTGGGATGACTGTAGTCTAATTAGTCCTTTTCATCAGCTGCTGGCTGTGAAGCCTGCCAAAGTTCTGCCTTTTGTGCCAAAGAGAGAGTAGACATTAAAATAATATGGACATCTTTATAGGTTAAATCATATGATTGAATGACAAATGTAAGCTGTTTGGTAAAAGTAAAAGGGTCAGCATCAAAGGTTCCTACACAGGAGGAGATATGAGAGAGATTTGAAATGGAAAAAGGGACATATAACCAAACTAGCCCTTCAGCACCTATCACCTAACAGAGGAGAAGGAGAGGAGCAGGTAGAGCAGGGCCAGTGAATGGCAGGAGAGAAGGCATGGGCAGAGGAAGGGCAGAAGAAGAGGTCAGGGGCTGCACTTGGGCAGAGTAAGATTGTGTGTGATTGGCGGGGGGAGAAAAAAGGGGCTGGGAAGGAGGCGACTCTGGGAGGGGGAAGTGGCAGGAGGAGATAAGGAAGGCGAAGATGAAGACTGCAAAAAAAATGCCTGAATGTACGGGCTTTCAGGCCATTTGCTGTTACAGTAGTAAAAATTATCAAGGTTCTCGAGGATATCCAAATAAAGAGTTCCATCCCGTAGCCATTGATGGTTATTGTCTAAGGAGTAGGCTGGTCATGTGCTTTGGCAATAAACGACAAGACAGCCAAGTTTTACGTCCCCTTTTAGGCCCAGTGCATCTAAGTGGCACAACGAGCTGCTGAGAGGAGTGCGTTTTGCAGAGCAAGAAGGGACATTGCCCATGGTGACTGAATCTGAAGTGAGCCAACAGGCAAAAATGCTGAGTCGCACTCCCTGAAGGAGTCATCACCCCCGTGGGGAGACAGTGAGAGAGAGAAAATGAGAGCCCCACACCCAGGCCCAGCAGTCATCACTGGAGAGATGGGTCGGGTAGCCCCCGGAGGGCGAGGTCCAGAAGGAGGAGAGAAAAAAAGGCAGGGGTCATCCTGACTTGGCACTGTGGTTTGCCAGACAGGAACACAGAAGCAAGAGTTGGCTCATCTGTGTGGACCTGCAAGGATTGAAGGGGCCTGTGATGGATGGAGGCCAGTAACAGCAACAGCAGAGGCAGAGAGGAGAGAAAAAGGAGGAAAGGTCCATAGGGGAAGAGGACTCTAATGGGTGGAGGGGGTGTGAGGTGGGAGGGGAATCCCCAGGAGTCACACAAACTTCCCCACTTGAGTCAGGGCCCCAACTGTTTGGTCCTCTGATGTGAGAGAGATAAAAAGAGACAGAAAACAGAGTAAGAAAGAAATGAAGCCTTTATTGTGGGCATGGGAAGGCTACCTAAGAGACAGGAGCACCCTCTGGCAGGAACAAGGGGAAAAAAACCGCACTTTTGTTTGGTTTTGACAGGGGATGGTGTTGAAGGGACGGGCAGAATGACATATCCACAGCAGATTGGAGGAGCGTTGGTGCTCGAGGGAAAAGCGGGAGGTTTGACTTTTGTGTTTGTGAGAAGAGTGCAGAAGGTGTTGCTGAAGGGAGGTGCTGTCCAGCGTCATGTTTTCTTTTAGAAACTTTTAGGGTTTTATCTTTATGTCAGGCTTGACTTGGGTGAGGCTTTCCCAGCACCCAACCTATTTGTTAGCAGTGGCATTGTTCTCAGAGAAAAGCCAGCTCAGCACTGGAGCTGTCGCCCTTGGCAAACACAGGATGTCGTAAAGAAATAAGGTAAAGCATAGAATCTTTAAGCACCAGGACATCTGAGAACATCCAAGTATTTACATTGGATGCCCTCAGAATTTTGACCACTGAGGCACCAGACATTCAAAGAATTTTGCCACCGAAGTTTGCTAAGGCCTTCTCACCTAATATTTCAAGTCCTGTAAAGAAGCTCACTTCTCTTCATTTCCTATGGACGATCTTTTTACCTTTCATTTGCCTGCAGTCGGGAATTAAATTGAATGCTTTGTTGCCTTTGTGAAAGCCTGAGTGGTCTCTTCTTCATATCACTCATTTACACTTTATACTTATTATTCCTTTATTTTCTTTTAATATGTGAAGGCATGGAATTTATACATACACATTGTTGGAAAGTCTGTGAACACTTTTAATCTGTAGTCTTTCATTCTTCTTCTGGGAGAAGTTTAGATAATTATTATTGAAATATTTCATTTACCTCCTACTGAGTCTCATACTATATGTGTTGATGCCCCTCCCCCATAGCTCTTAATTTTTTTTTCATCTTTTTCTGGTGTTTTACAAGAGTATTGCTCTACCCAAGTGTCAAGCTTGCTGATTATTCTTTGACTGAATCCATTCTGCCGTTTAACCCATCTTCTGGATTCTTCTTCAACTACTGTTTTATATCATTTTTATAATTAGTCCTTTTAAAAAAACTTCTTTAAAGTATTTTAAATTGTCATTTTTCCCCTGCCTTGTGTGTGTTTATAACGACTGTCTTCCTCATATTTTTGCCCTGGGAACATATGTTCTTCTTGTAAAACCAGTAACTTTGGTTAAAAAATTTCAGAGACACACTCTAAGTCCAACCTTGTGTTGATCCTAGCAAGTTCAGGAAAAATTATGAGGCTGTGTTCATCTTGGCACCACAAACTGGACTTGATCAATTCCTAGTTGCAATTCCTCTGGCAATCAGGCAATTCCAACCCTCAAGGAATTTCCTTGTGCCTCAGCCTATTGAAGTGCTGTCTTGTGAGAACTATCTCCCTCAGTTACAATCAAGTAGCTCTCTTAAATTTATAGGGTTAATGGAAGAAATGGAAATGCTCAAAATCTGGGCAGTCTTCCTATAACTACTTGTACTGGTTTTCTCACTCCAGCTGGCAATAGCACCGCCCTGTGGTTGCCCTGCCATCTTCATTCTGGCTGACACTTTCCTACAGAAGTGGCTGGAAAACAATGACCTAGTGTTGGTAATTGCAGTTCAGAACACCAGAAACATTTGAAACGTTTTCCTTCAGTTTCAGTATGGATTGCTACTCTTTACCCTTCAGCAGGCTCCAGCCACCTTTTATTTCTCAAAATATTTCTCACAGATTTTATGTAATTTTTCCAGGTCCACCAATCTCTTTCTGATTCCTATATAATTCCAATAATTAGATTGGGGAAGAGGAGCCTACATTACTCCATCATATTGTCAGGAATTGAAAATCCTGATTTGTGTGTGTGTGGTACTTGGAATTGAACCTCGGGCCTTGTGTATACTAGGCAAGCATACGATCATTGAGATACATCCCCAGTCATTTTTAAAAATTATTTTATGGTGGACATTTTTTTTGTTTTGTTTTTATTTTAAAGAGAATAGAACAAAACAAAACAAAACAGAATAGAGTCAAACACAACACAGCATTTCAGAACACTGTGCAATACAGGTCTTCAAAACATAACAGGAGATTAACAATGGCTACCCTAGTGTCTCTTATTCTCTTCGAAATGGTCGTTCATACATTCACACACAATAAACTCACACAAAACAAAATATAAAACCAGATAAAACAAAAGAGTGAAAGCATTACAGGCCTTCAAATCAGACAATAAGAAATCAATAATGGCTACCTTAATGTGGTGGACATAATTTTACCTAACAGGATCGTAATTTCATGGAGTAGGTCAATATGCAATACCCTGTTTTTATTTTTAAAGCAGCGCTTAATAGTAAGAATGCTAAGAAATATTTCTTACGAGAATATTGCAAGTCTATGGGGTTGCAATAAATTCGAGAAATGTGAATTTTGTGGAGAACTATGCAAATTGCAGTGATTTACTTATGTAACCAGCATAATTTGCCAATCTAAATTGTTGTCTGAAAACTTGTGTGTATGTGTGTGGAATTAATGATATGGTGAGTTTTAAGAGACTTCCAGACTAGAAAGGAATTTAACCAAGAAGCTTCTGGAAATACAATGTAGCAAACAGTTTTGACTAGATCTGCTTCTGTTTACTTTCCTGATTCCTTGTGGGATTCCTTTTGTTTTTGTCTAAAGTCTATAATTGTTGTCTGTGAAAAAGTTCTTAGGGGGCTTTTCCTGAAATCTAGAAGTGAAAATTCCTAAATGACAGTATTTGAAAAATTACAATTTTAGATATATGGTTGTTACATCTTATCCAAGGGGGTAAGTTCTAAGACCCCCTAGGGAATGCTTGAAATTATAGATATCAGTAGTGTCAAACCCCATTTATATTGTGCTTTTTTCTATCACCTCTGATAAAGTTTAATTTATAAATTAGGAACAGTAAGAGATTAACAACAATAACTAGTAATATAGAATAATTATTGTATTAGAATAAGTTATGTGAATGTGATCTCTCAAAAAAAATCTGATTATATTGTACTTACCCTTCTTCTTAGGATGATATGTGATGATACAATGTCCACATGGTAAGACAAAGTGAGGTGAATGACAAAGGCATTGTAACATAACTTTAGGCTACTATGTAAACAGGGCACTGAAGTACTGAGACAAGTCTGAATGATAATAGAGAAGGCTACTATCTGGTGAGATGATTCACATTCTATGCAAGAAGAATGGTATAAGATTTCATCATGCTGTTTAGAATGGTGAGCAATTTAAAACTTAAGAATTGTGCATTTCTAAATTTTTCCATTTAATATTTTCAGAACATGGTTGACTACAGTTGACTGAAACTGTGGAAAGTGAAACCAGGGGCAGACTGCTACAGATAATAAATTACAAGATTTATGCATATTTGATATTTTAAAAGATTATGTTTTAGACATTTATTTTCCCATTCTGATCCAAGTAATCTACTAAGTAGACTTTGTTAAGTTGATGGGTAACGAACCCATAGATCAAAATCAGTGCTATTCAGATTTTGGTCCCACAATCAGTAACCCATATGTGAAAATGTTAATTGTCAATCCATAAGGAGATGTGAACATAATTGGGGCTGTTTAATAACTTGTCTGAATTTTTAGAATATTTACTATATCTATTAAATATAATAAAATTTTGGGGACTTAAATTTTGCATGCTTATATTTTTTCTTAAATTTTATTTTTCTAGTGGTTTTTTTCTTGTATGTGAGGGAAATTAAAAACAAGAGGCTAGTTTTTTTCTACAACAGCCTGAGAAATACAGACTAAAATAAAGACAATGTTGTGGTTGATACATTGTGTCAACTTGAGCAGTTTAGCAGTTTAACTGAGAGACTAAGCCAGGAGCCACACGGTTCTTGGTAAAAATCCTCATCCTGTGCAAAGGAGGGCTTGGAGATTTTGTGAGTGCTACACTGGCCCTGAAAGGGGGCAGGGGTGGTGGGATGTGTACAGAATAAGGGAGTAGAGGTTTGTTTTCCCCTTTTCTCCCTTTTCACTCTGGCTGCTGCCCTGAACTATTGCCCCTGTGCCATGCCACCCTGCCTTGGAGCCAGCTGATTATGGACTGAAATCTCCAGAAACTGTAAGCTAAATAAACCTTTTCTTGCTTCACTTTGGGTGTCAGGTGTTTTTTTCCCAGCAATGAGAGAAAAGTAAACAAGATAGAGAAGCAAAATAACTTTGGAGAAGCACTCAAGTTAACAATTTAATGTTAGAGCTGTACCTTGACTATAATTAGATTATAGCAAAAGTTTCATATGATATAGGATAGGATGAAATAGTCTCATAAAAAGTGAGATGAGTTGGGTGTGGTGGTGTCCTCCTCCAATCCCAGCACTCTGGGAGCCCAAGGCAAGAAAATAGCAAATTTAAGCCCAATCTGGACAATTTTGCAGCTTAATAATGCTGTCTCTAAAACACTTTTTAAAGGGTGGGGATGTAGCTCAGTGCAAAGGCCTTGGCTTCAATCTCGACTACTGGGCGGGGCGGGGGTGGGGGAGACAACTGATGTATGGATAGTGCTAATCAAATTGTTTTTTCTTGGGTATATGGCATAACAGCCAACATATCAGAAAAGAAGATCAGTAATAGAATTTTCAGAGTAAGCTAAAGTATTCTTTGTTTTTCATTCTGAGAAGTTTTAGGTATAGGTTAATGGTAAAGTAGTAAATTCAGTGGGAAATCATGGCAATAGGCCTATTTACTGAGAAGCTTCTCTGTAACTGTCTCTGTGTAGAGAAAAACAATTTCAGTTGGTTCTTTCCATTACTGGTTGGCTCCAAGGCAGAAAGGGCATGGTGAAGAGTTCATAGGGTACACCCAATCATACATGGTGGCCAGGAAGCAGAAACCAAGGAGAGGGAGCCACACCCTTCTAGGTAAGGCCCCTGTGACTCCCCTGTAACCAGGCCCAACTCCTAACACACTCAGATACTGAACTTATTAGTAGATAGCGCTACTGATGAGTATAGCACCCCCCCCACCCCCCGGTCAATCAGCTTCCAAAAGCCCTGCCTTGAGTGCATGAGTTTTGGGGGTCGTTCTCCATCTACTCCATAACAATGTTTTTATTCACACTTGAAAGAAACAATCACAAGAATACAGGTAAGTTTAGTCACAGAATCAGGATTGCAGTGAGGGCTTGGCTGATTCTAGACTTTCTCTACTTACGTTCCTAATTACTAGACAGGTCCATATACAAAGTATTCATTAGGCAGGAGGTTTTAAGTGCTTTATTAACACAATGCTAGAAAGAAACTGAGTAGAAGAAAGTATGTGGGTTTCCTAGTCAAAAGTTTTTCAGTCATACTTAGTTTGAGAAATCAAAGTCAAACCATAAGGTGACAGTGAGTCAGAAGTTTGGAAGGAAGGCAGGGAGGGAGAGGTGGTAAGTGAATTATTCCAAGAATCACTGTACAAATTTATGCTTGTTGAAGCACCCTTATCCCCCTCAGGATTTATTCACTTTGTCTGTCAAAGGAGTTTGTAAAAATTACAGAGACGAAAACAACAACTTGCTATCTACTCTTGCCAATCTAAAGAATGGAATAAAAAGGCTAAGCTCCCTGTGGGTAAACATATATTCGTTCATTAATACCTTTTCTAGCTTATGCTGAGTACAAGTGAGCTAGTTTGTTTTCCCGGGAATCTATTTGTGAGTTAATACTTCATTGCACTACAGTTTACTTTTTAAAAAATCAATTGTACAGTACAAATTAACATCTAGTTTAAATAAATATATTTGGGCTGGGGATTTAGCTCAGCAGCCTAAGCACCTGCCTGGCAAGCGCAAGGTTGAGTTTGATCCCCGGTACTGCAAAAAAAAAAAAAAATATATATATATATAATATATATTTATTTATCCTAGTAAGGAAGTTTTTTAAGGACCTTTTTTGCTCAAATAATCTTCTGTTTTATACACCATACAGATTGTTTCAATCAGAAAAATTCCTTTCTATATCCTTCCTGTGTGCTCTGTAATAGAAAATTACTAGCAGAAACATTTCTCCTTTACCCAGTTCCTGTTCTCTTATAACAGTTGTCTCCCCACACACCAGCTTTGGAAGGGAATTTTAAAGGGCAAGGAATCACTAAAAGTTTGTCCTGTATTCCAAACCACACAGTAGTACTGTGTAAGTGCCTTTTTGTTGGTTCCCTATCCATTTCCTCTTCCATCTTTCTTGTTGCGGACAATGAATATTGAATAAATGCTTTTCCTATAGACATTTTCAGGCTATATAAACCCACATAATTCAAGTCACAGTAGGCCTGAAAATAACAGCTTTTTTTCTCAAATGCCCTTTCTATAAAGCTGGCCAGCGGTGGAATGGAAATAAGTTTTGTGCACTTATTATTTTTTCTCCCATTTGAAGCATACATTTTCTATTACCCTTTCTCTACCAACCACTTCTTACTGCTCTGTCACCCTTTCTAAATCTTCCCCTCGCAACAGCAACCACGTAATTGAATTTGTTGTATTGTCCATTCCATCCTATCAACCCTTCGGACTCCGCAGTAACACTAACGGCTAGTATTTTCGTGCTTACTATGCACCAAGCATTGTTTGAGGCATGTCTGAGCAACTCATCTAATCTGTGAGGCTAATCTTTTTCCTTTTTTAAAGCTAAGGAAGCCAGTATGCAGTGCCCTGATTTACAAAGCAGGTAACTCGTAA
>RJWT010038048.1:0-12938 GCA_004365215.1 Cuniculus paca
AGTTTTAGGCTAGGTGAGGCAGTGAGCATAATGCTATGTTTTCTCCCAAATTCTGAAAAGCAGGAAATCCAAAAAGCACAAAACCCTCATACAGATAAAGCCCATTCAAGTGTCTATAAAAACATAACCACTGATAAGCCCCACTTGGCAGCCAATTTATCTGTTTTGCTCATCAACAAGGGCTGGGCTGACTTCTCACCCGAGGCCCTTTCCCCGAGGAGCTTTTACTATATACACTGTCTGCCTGGTTTTGGGGGTGTAGCTCCGAGGCAGAGCACTTGTCCAGCATGCATACAGCAAAGAGAAAAATAAAAATACAAAAATCACTGACAGCTCTGAAGTTGGGAGCCTGATCCTCAGGAGTGCCAGGAGGCTGTGTGGCAGCACTGCTTAGACCCCAGGGCGCTCACACCACAGCCCTGGCCCCCAACACCCCACAGAGCCGCGAGACCCCTTTACCTTCACGGCCTGATTCTTGGTGTTGACTGGAGAGTTCCGCAAGGCTGCGTGGAAGGCCCGAAGCATGTCCCCTGTGCAGCAGTGCCAGTTAAGGATGCTGGGCTCACATGCGGCCACGCTTTCATTAACAGACTGACCTCAAAAGCAGCTCAAGAGCAGACTCAAAAGCGATCTTGTCCCTGCCACCCACCGCCGCCCTCCTCACCACGGGCGCAACCCATTTATAACCTGCTGCTTTCCTGAGCCATGGAGGGTGAAAGGCGCTCCTGCCGGCCCTTCCTCCTGCCTTCACCTAGAGGGGCCCCTTGCACGACTGCCCTTGTGGGTAACTGCAGTAAAGGGCTGAGCACTGCTCCTGCCCGACTCGGTCCTCAGCCACCGTGCACAAACCGGAAGTCACTCTCATCCTCTCGAAGGGAAGAATGAAGGCGGAAGGCGGCCTAACTCTTCACTCAATCCTGCTTAGCAGTTAACTAAAGAAATTAAAAGGTGCTAAAACTTCCGCCTCCTAGGTCAATGAGGTCCCAAATGCTACAAGAACCTTTCCCAGTGCCTCTGCTTCCCCACCCCCAAACCTTAGATGCAACCCTAACATCACACTCTTTGCCCAGTTCTAAATACCCAGTGAGCAAAGAAAATTACAATCTGGGTTAGGTCCCCAAAGGTGACACCTATTTTAAACTGAATTACATCAGCCGACTTTCATTTCCTCATGTGAAACACTGGCTTCAGCCAAAAAGCTTCAAAAATAGAACAAGGAATGGTTCTGCCCAATCAGGTCTGTACTCCTGTTCATACAGCGATCCCCGTGTGTGAGCAGACAGAGCCCCTGGTGCAAAGCTGAACTGCGGCTCCCCTAGTCAGGGCTCCATCTTGAGAGCTGGGTCCCCCACCAGGCAAGCGGCTCCCAGCCCCCTCGGGAGCCCAGCTCTCTGCTTCGATCTGATCCACCTTCACTGGAAAAGCAGCCCCCCCGACGCCGTCCAACCACAGCCAGTCCTGAAAGCAGTCACTGGTAACCTCTGCCTCAAAACTCTTCTAATGTGTCCCCGGAGCAGAAGCAGGCTCCCAGGGGCTCACTAGCAAACGTAGGCTGGCACCCTCTGCACTTCTGCCTGGCACAGTCAGAAGCACAATCACTCAGAAGGTGGACGGCAAGAGGGGCAGGAGGATCCAGCTGGTGTGCAGCGCCCAAGTCACTGCTTCTAACTCCCCGCGGCACCAGGCATCAGGCAAGCGCTCCTTAGGAAGTATGCTGTGCCCGCTGTCACCGGTCATCCGTGAAGCTGGCCTCGACCCCTAGCCGCGTAGGCCCTTGCAGCAAACAGGCTGGGAGACCCTGCTTTCTGTCACAGCGCCACGCACACTGCAGGCAGGATGAGTCTGATGTGGCATCGGCCCTATGCTCTGCAGGTTGCCTGGGTTCTACTCACAAGATTCCAATAGCACCCTCAAGCTGCGACAATCGGAATGTCCCTCAATGGGGCCCAGGGGAGTGCAAAAGCACTCAAAACCATTGCTCTAGACAGACTCCTGCTCCATGGACCAGAAGCTGCTTCACTGATGAAGAATGGAACTAGGAATACTTTACAGCTCTGCAAGGTCTGGGCTCTTCAGCCAAGCACGTTCACATATCTCATCCCAAAAACTGTGACAGCAATCATTATTCCCATTTGAAAGACTGAAACTGAGGCTCTGAGAAAGACAATTAGCTGCCCAAGGTCACAAAACTGAGGCGTCCAGCTGGCCCAAGCTCCTTCTGTAATCCTTCACGGCTGCTCTACCTCAGACCCACGCTGCTTGCCCAGACATCTGCTGTGTGTGCCCAGAGATGCTCTGGTGGAACTGGTGAGGCCAGTATGTTGTCCTTCATTTCACAGAGGACAATGTGCAGGCGGAGAGAGGGTATGTGACCTATGCAGGACACAGCAATCTGTGTCAACACACAGCCCATGTTCTTTCTACGTCCTGGGTCTGATCTCCCACCATGACACACTTCCCTGTACAGCCCCCCACCACAGGTCAACCCTTCTCCCAGGCCCCCTCTCCTGAGACTCCAAAAGACTCCACAGTTTAAGTTCAAACACCTAATACGGGCCGGGCATGCTGGCACACACCTGTAATCCCAGCACTCAGGAGGCTGAGGCAGAAGGATCACTGTGAGTTCGAGGCCAGTCTCAACTACATGGCAAGACCCTGTCTCAAAAACAAACACCTCATATGGTCCAAGGACTGGCACATGGTAGGAATGCAAATATTAATTCCTTCCTTCTCCCTCCGTAGAACCCACATTTGCCATGATTTTACTTCTCATCTGCTACCCTCCCTTTCCCCAATCCCAGGAGGTACTCTCCATGGTAACCGGCTTCTGACAATAGTGGCAAAACTACATGCCCTGCGCTTTCTAAGCAGCCTAAGACACCTGACGATGACTAGCTGGAGGCTCGGGGATCAGTGACCTTCAACAAGTCCCTGCAGCAGTAAGGCCAAGGCATTGGCTGGCCAGGCCACGGTCCCTTCATCTGTTCAATGAGGGTTCTGGGTCCAAGGCCCGAGCATGGAGCTTTTTCAGCACCTCCTTGCCCAACAGGCAGGCCTTGCACCAGACTGGAGAACCAACCTTACCTTGTGGGGTCCCTTCTCATGACCCCATTAGTAGCCTAAGTGAGCAATCTGGAGGGGGCAGGAAATTCAAGTTTAAATCTCCACCTTTGAAAGCACATTCCTGCTCAAACAGTCTGCAGGTATTTGTTTCAAAGGCATACTGGAGGAGCACTGCAGGACTCCTCCCAAAAGCAGTGGGCCCGACTTCCCAAGCGAGTCAACTGACTCAACACCCAGAACCTGATTTATATACAGCAGGAGCCTCCAACCCTGCCCTGGCAAGTGCGGGGGGAGGGGCGCACACTTCCTGTAACACCATTTGAATAAAGAAAAATTCTTCCTGTGAGAATAAGTCAGTTTCCTGTGCAGAAAGTGCGAAGGAGCCAAACTGTGACAATCACCTCTATTTTTAATCTTCTCTTCTAACTGCTCGCTTTCTGCGGACACAAGAACAATCATTTCCAGTCTTGGGGCTCTGCTTTTTACACTTCACGCTATGCAGTTTTCTCAGCTCTAACTGCTAGTTTTTTGCACTGCTTCCTGCGCGAGGACCGCACAGTACCGCGGCAGCCCCACTCACTTGTTGAGCCCGGCTGAGGGACCATGACGGTCCCAAGCCCAAGGTACTCAGCAAAGTGAGAAGAGCCGAGGCGGCGGCATCAGGCCGACTCCGGGGTGGGAGGCGCAGCCCCAGACCTCCTAGGCTGCAGCGAGGGTGCCGCCTTCGTGCCCCCCTCAGTGCGCCTTCTGCTCAGTCCTCCCCCACCTATTCTCTGAGGTCTGCCGCGGAGCCCAGGAGAGCAGCAGCGCAGGCCTGGGAGGGCTGTGCCCGCCCGCCGACCAGCCGCCGAGAACGGTCCTATTTCCCGCGGGAGTCACGAGCGATGCGCGCCCCGGCAGAGGCCGCCAGGACAGACGGGGAGGCCAAGGGAGGGAGCGCGGAGGAGCCGCCCACCAGGTCCGGGGCCGCGTGGGGGCGGGAGGAGGGAACTGGGGACCGGCAGAGGGGAGCCGAGCCCGACGGGAGCCGGCCTGCGGGGGCTCGGGGAAGGGGCGCCCGGGCCGGGGATGAGAAGGGTGAGCAGCCCGGGCCGAACCGGGCCGCCGCGCGGGGAAGGATATTGCCGCAGGAGCCCGTCCACCTCGCTGGGGTCCGGGCCTGGCTCTCCTGCCGCCGCCGCCGCCTCCTCCTGCTCGTCCACGAATTTGTTCTCGTCAAACTCATCGATGTCCACCCGGCGGAAGCGCGAGGACAGCGTGTTCCGGGCCATGGCGGGAGCTCGGCGCCCCCTCGGCCGGCTCCGCTCCGGGCCCGACCTCGCTCTGCTCTGCTCGCCACCGGTTCAGGATCTGCCTCCGGCTCCGGCTCGGGGGCGGGAAGCAGCCGCCCGGCACCTCCTCCACCTCCTCCGCGCGCAGTCTCCGCCGCCCGCCCACTTCCTGTCGACGCCGGAACCGGAAGCGCGGGACGGGACCTGTAGGAGGCGTGCGCGGCGCAGCGGGAGCGCCGAGCGGCTGTTGGTCTCCATGGCAACCCTGGCATCATCAACGCTGTAACTCTTGTTCTCGGGCGTCCTCCCGGGCCCGAGGACTCTGTGGCCCACCGAGGAGCCAGTGCCGACACAGATGCCGACTCTGGGCTGATCGCTGCCCAGACGGAAAGGCCTCCAGTCCCCCGGGAAGGCGGCCGGACTGCCTCTCGAGCGCCGGCCAGGCTTCTTGAAGAAACCTTCGCGCTAAGGCCTGTGCTATGCCCCAGTGACCGGAGCCCTGGAGCCTTGGCCGCACACTGAGCCAAGAGCTGCCTGAGCAGTGATACAGGAGTGACCCTGTTGTCAAAGGAGTGGGAGACTCTACTAACATTCTGCGTATCCAGAGAAGTGAAGACGCTGAAGAATTGTTCTTGTTTTCTGCTACTGGGGATTGAACCTTGGGCCTTCGCTGAGCTACAATCCTCCCCGCCCACCCCCGTTTTTAGGCTGGGTTTCACTAAGTCAAACTTGTGATCCTCCTGCCTCAGCCTCCCAAAGTGCTGAGATTACATGCCTGCGCCACCAGGCCCAGAGCTGAAAACGTTTTGAGGGAGCAGGACCCTGCTTATATAGCAGTCACTTTGGCCTGCAGGTGGAGGCTAGGAGCAGGACATGACTGTGCAGCCACCGTACTGGCAGGAAGAGAAAGGTCCTGGGATGCCGAGAAGTCAGGCCTAACTGGACTGGTATATTTTAGGAAGCAGAATTCCCAGAAGCTGACAAAAGGGCAGAGTTCAGTACAATTGGGGTGCCACAATTGGGTTCCTAAGTAACTCCTTTAATTGACCTTAGCCTTGGGCTAAAATAGGTCTGTTCATACAATGGTATAACGAATCTATTTTTATTACATTTTCATCTGATGATCTTTTTAGTAAAAGTCAGTAGTTGAAACATGATTTGTTTTTATTGCTTTGCATACTTCTCATAGAACTATCTGCAGATCAGAAAATACTGCCAGAGAGATATAACCCAACCTCGATGATAAAAATACCGACTCCCAAACTGGGGAGGGTGACACATGCCTGTAATTTCAACAGTGGTAGGCTGAGGCAGGAGAATCAGAAGTTCAAGCCCAGCCCAGGCAATTTAACAAGACGTGGTCAGAAGAGGGAGAGGGGAGAGGGGAAAGGGGAGAGGGAAAGAGGAGACGAACTGGGGCTTCAACTCAGTGCAACAACAGTAACAACAAAAAGATACAGACTCCCATAGTGGTAAATAGGTGTCAAAGCCTCAGGTCTAGAAACAATCAAAATCCACCTACATTTTGCCTCCATACCTGGGAAGAAGTTTTTGTGATTCAGGAGGCAGGCCACAAGACAGAAATTCGTATCTCCAGAACATCCTGATCAGAAGGAATTTGAAACTAGTCCTGGCAGCACACACCTGTAATCCCAGCATTTAGGAGGCTGAGGCAGGAGGTGAATTTGAGGCAAGCCTAGGCTATATTGAGTTCAAGGTCAGCCTGAACTATGTACAAGACCCTGTCTCAAAAAATGAACGAAAAAAGAACCTGAAGCCAAAATTGCTAATTTTATGATTAAGGAAACAGCCCCAGATAAACTGGTGAATAATGTTCCAATTCATGGTCATGAATTTCCATTCCATGAAGGAGGAAGAATTTAAAATTCAATATTATACCCATATTATAGAAGGCATGTGGTGGTGCATACCTATAAACTAGCACTCTGGGAGGCTGAGACAGGAGGATCAAGAATTCAAACCCAGCTTGGGCAACTTGGTGCTTAGCAAGATCCAGTCTGAATGGGGGTTGGGGGGAGGCTGAGGATGTAGCTCAGGGCAAGGGCCCTGGGTCCAGTCTCCAGCATCAAAAATAAAATTTAAGTCTGGGCCAGAGATATAGCTGAGTGGCATAGTGCCTGCCTGGCACCAGCACAATGTCATGAGTTCAATTCCCAGTACCAAAAAAAAACACAAAACATCCATTTATACTATGTCAGAGATGATTGAGTGTTGAGGGCAAAAAAATCATCCAGTGCCTGGGAGTTTCTTAGCTAGAGGAAAAGGACAAAATCTTAACTCAGATGGGACAGGTTTGTAAGTTCTGAGCGCAGCAGAATGATACATGATCTGACTTCTGGCTTGTGTTGAAAGGGGTCATCTAGGTAGGCATGGTGGTACAGTCCCAGCTACTCAGAAGGCAGAGGCAGGAGGATCACAAATTCAAGGCCAGCCTGGGCAACTTAGCAAATCCTAGAGCCAGAGAAATAAAAATAGAGCTGGGGATGCCTGTCAGTGCTAGATAGCTTGCTTAGCTTGTTTAGCATGTGCAAGGCCTGAGTTCATGTTCCAGTACAACAAAAATGAAAAGATGACTTCTCTGGCAGCTGTATAGAGAACACACACGAAAGCAAGAACCAATCCGGGGCAGGGCATGACACACGCCTGTAATCCTGGCACTCTGGGAGGCTGAGTCAGGAAGATAATGAGTTCAAGCCCAGCTTGGGCAACATAGTGATTCAGGAGAGAGACACTGTCTCAAAAAAAAGTGCCGAGGTAGGTGGTGTAGCTGCAGGCAAAGGTCCTGGGTATAATCAGCAGTACCACCTCCCGACGCCCGCTAAAAACCTGCGCCAAAATCGGGCTTGGCGGTGCACGCCTGTAATTCCCAGCGCTGGGAAGGCTGAGGCAGGAGGATCACGTCGAGTTCGAGGCTAACCTGGGCTACATACTGAATTCAAGGTCAGCCTTAACTATATAGTGAGATCCTGTCTCAACCGCCCCCTCCAAAAGCGCCAAAGCTGGGAAAAGTGATTCGGATGACAGCAACGGTACAGGTGGCAGACGGTGGTAACTCGATCCAGCAAGTGCCACTAAGAGTGTTGGGAACAAATCAGATATTACCACCACACGCACGCACACACTGGGAAACTGAACTGAGATCCTTCACTCTGATATATACCCCCAACCCCTTTTTTGAGACAGCGTCTCGCTAGCTTCCCCACGCCGGGCTCTAACTTTCGATCCTCCTGCCTCAGCCTCCCAGAGTGTGGGCACGACGCCACCTCCCCGGCGTTAGTGCATCTGTGCAAACCCTCCCTCTCATCCCCTCCGCACCCTCAGATCACCGGTGCCCAGCTCACGGCGGCAGACTGGGCGATCGTCAAGCTTCGCCGAATGAATGAGTGAACAAATACATGACTGAATGAAGAATCTGAGCCCTTCCTCTTCGGCCAGCTCTGGCCTCAGCCTCCCCAACTGCGTCGCCCAGAACCCAACGTGCACCTCGCTGATCTGGGACGCCTGGTAAGACGCCGGGACCCAGAGGCGCAGCCCGGGATCCGCGGGCGCTTCAGGAAGGACTAATCACACGCTACTCAGCCAAGCTGTGGAGGGGGCGGGGCCGGGCTCCCGCGCCGCGGCGCCATTGGCTGCGCTGGCGGCCACCCGGTAGTAGTAGCGCGGGTCAGCCCCGCCCCTTCCTCTTTCTCTCCTAGCAGGCGGCGGCGGCGGCGGCGGCTTCTGGCGCAGTTATGGTGAGTGTAAGGGAATCGGGTGCCATCCAAGCACCGTAGGGCTCGGGAACCGTTGTGGGGGGCGCGGGCTGAGCCCCGGGGTCTCATCTGCCGCCCGGGTGTGGGGGGCGCCGCACAGGACGGCCCAACACCCCCCTACAGCCCACCCTCGCTTTCTCCCCCGGTGGCTCCGGCCGCGGGCGGCGCGCGTCTTCCGTCCGCGGCCTGAGAAGGCGGCGCTGCTGGGTTGCGGGAGGAGGCGAGGCGGCCCGCGTGGCGCCTGACCCGGACCTTGCTGGCGTGCAGGCCAAGATTAAGGCGCGGGACCTTCGCGGCAAGAAGAAGGAGGAGCTGCTGAAACAGCTGGATGACCTGAAGGTGGAGCTGTCGCAGCTGCGCGTCGCCAAAGTGACAGGCGGCGCGGCGTCCAAGCTCTCCAAGATGTGAGTGACAGACTGGGAGGGCGCGTGTGCCCCGGGAGCGGTCGTGGGGTCTCAAGTCGGCTTCAGGGAGTGCCCGTTCCGGTCCCCGCGAGGCGCGGCCTTGCGTCCCCTCATCGGCCTGGAGCGACCTAGCTGCTTGTGGGCTGGAGAAAGAATTGGCCGGGGGTCCCTGAAGACCCTTTCTTTTCTTTTTTTTAAGAAGATCTGGCTATGCAACTCTGCCCGGTCTTGCAGCTCAGGCTACACTCGCACTTGGCGTCCTTCTGGCTCAGCCTCTTAGTTGCTAGGATTACAGCCCTGGGCCACCATGCCCGGCTTTCTTTGTTGTTTTTTGAGACTGAGTATCAGTATGTTTTGAACATTGGTGGCCCAGGCTGGCTTCGAGCTGGAGTCAGCCCTGCCTCGGCCCGGGACTGCTGGGATTCCAGCCTGAAGATCCATCTTGCTGCTGCCTCCAAAGCCTCAGGGGACACATTTTTCCACCTTCGGATTTTACTTGACTTTAGTTGCCCCATGTGATAGGAGGGTGCCTTGGGCCCTTCTTGAGCTGTAACCTGAATTTGGTTTGTGCGGGTAAGGACGGAGGACACTCCTGAAGGACGGGGGTTTGGACCAAGTCCCCCTGGGTGCCAGATTTGGCACGGGTGGGCTGCCTACCCCCATACAGTTCTGCAGGGGGCAAGAGGTGACTGAATGATTCGGGGAACACTTCAGCCCTCTGCAGTGTGCCCTCCCTGTCCCTCTTGCTCAGCGTGGTTGCAGGTAGAGCCTGTTGCTGACCAGCCCCTGTGTGTCAGCTTCTCGGGTGCAGTGTCTGCTTCCTCTCCTGGGACCCCCGAAGCTGGGAGGGTGCTTGGCTGTGGCCTGACTCACTCCCTCCCCCTCCTTCAGGTTGAGGTGGGATCGGGGTTTTTCAACCTCTTGTTTTTGTCTCCGTGGACATTATAAACAGGCGCGGCGGCTCCCTGTCCCCACACCTGCTCACCTCAGCCTCCCCTGCAGGCACGCACAGGGGTGGCGTTGCCGTTGCCGCTGCCACTGTCCTGCTTGGGACAGTGGGCGTAAAGCCTCAGACAGGCCCTGAGGGAAGGCAGAGGTGGTGGCTAGGAAGAAGCACCTTTGTGACTGTCCCTTGTGTGTCCTGAAGCTGGGAGGGTGCTAGACTCTGGCTGTTGTACTCTTAGGCCCGGGGAGACGCCGTGGGGAGTGTAAGAGAGCCGTGTCTTCCCCATTTCTCACTGACCTCTCTGTTATGCAGCCGAGTTGTCCGCAAATCCATCGCCCGTGTTCTCACCGTTATCAACCAGACCCAGAAAGAAAACCTCAGGAAATACTACAAGGTGAGGGCGCTGGGAGGCCGGGCTGCGGGTGTCATGAGGGTGGGAGGGCTCGGGCCCCAGTCTGTGGCTGGGTTTGTCATCTCGCCAGCAGTGCCCCTGTCATGAGCTGAGTGGGTGACGAGGGGTCTTGAATCTACCTTCCCAGCTGAGCGAGCCGGCCAGTTGCCAGTTTTCATTTGCTTTGGCAGTGCCAGGCCTCTTCATTCTAATGGTTCAGATTGGAACCCTGAGGCTTGGGGTGCGAGGGACTGGGCCTCGTTTCTACACCATGTCACAGGGACTGGATAGGTGTGTTTGGGGTTCCGTGGGCATCTGACTTCTTGGTCTCACATTGTGACAGCCACCTTGCGGTCTTGTTCCTGCATTAGTTTCAGGATGGTCTGGGCGGAAGCAGCAGCAGGACCTGGCTCGTGTAATTGGGACCTGACTGGAACTCAGGACGGGTAGAACCTGGTGGCCCCAGGTGGCACTTGGAGGGAGCTGCAGGCCTGCTTGTAAACCGGTGGGCTCAGCTGGCTGACTTGCTCGGGACAGTCTCGCTTACTGGCAGTCACCTGCAGGGGCCTTAGTTACCTCTGCAAAACTGCCACACATCTGCCCTGGGTTAAGAGTAGAGGTTTGACGCATCAGACAAGCTGTCGCCTAGCTCTGGGCAGCTCGGGACCGTAGCCGGGCCTTCCTCTGCTCAGCAGCAGCGCTGAGACCGCACAGGCCCATGCGGCGGCCCTGCTGGGTGGCTCTGGAGCACTCCCGCTTCACCCTCTCCCCGTCTCTGTCCCAGGGCAAGAAGTACAAGCCCCTGGACCTGCGGCCCAAGAAGACGCGAGCCATGCGCCGCCGGCTCAACAAGCACGAGGAGAAGCTGAAGACCAAGAAGCAGCAGCGGAAGGAGCGGCTGTACCCTCTGCGCAAGTTTGCTGTCAAGGCCTGAGCAGCACGGTGACAATAAAACTCAAACTGGCCTTGGTGCTCTGTGCTGTGCCATTTCTGCCCCACCTCAGGGCCGGCTTGCAAGGAGGGTGGGAAGGGTGAGGGTCCCAGTGACGCGTGGGTCTGGGCCTGGCCACTTGTGAGTCCCAGACACCCTTCTGGGGTGAGGGCCCAGGTGAGGGCGGAGTGTTGGCCTCTGTGTGAGAGCCTATCCCACTGGTCCCTTCTGTGCTGCAGCCACACGCTTTACACTTGCCTGTTCGGTGGTCCCAGCCTTTGACTTGGCAGGAAAAGCAGCCAGAGGAGTGGAGGAGGGGCCTCCCTGGGCCAGCGTGTGCCTGTGTGTGTGCGCGTGCTCATGTGCGCTAAGTTCCTCAGGCTGGGTTCAAATTGACGTCGTCCTGCCTCAGCCTCCCAAGTAGTTAATTACAGGCACATTGTGCCCTGGCTCCAGTGTGGCATCTCTGAAAGCACCTCCACATGAGTTCCATTGTCTGCAGGGGACTTGTAAAATGCCCATGTAGTGTCTGCAAACCTCTGTGGGGTGTTTGACCCGAAAGCACCTGGGTTATAGAGATGTTGCTGCCCATGCAGTTCAGGCCACCTCAGACCGGAGCTGGGGGCTACAGCTCGCTGGAAGAGGCTGGTGGGCGAGTCACTGAGTGAGTGCGGTGCTGGTCACCAGAGAAAAAGCTGTGTGCCTCACCCAGCCCCGTGGCCCTCACGTGACCCACCCACCAGCTGTTGGTTTTGGGTGGGCCCAGGGTGACAGGTGGCTCTTAGCCCACAGTGTGGCATCCCTGCCCTCTGAAGGGTCTCAGGCAGCCCTGCTGACCAGGAGGCCAGACATGGAGTGATGCAGGCAACTGATGGTGCCCTGGCACTGCAGGTCCAGATTCGAACTTCAGAGTTGGGTAAAAGGTGGTTCATATGGAGCAGGCACTGATGAGGGGGAGAAGTCACCATGACCCCTCAGGAGAGGCTCAAGCTGCAGGGGCTGGGGCTGTGTGTAACCCAGCCTGGATGGGTGGGGGAACCTGTAGGGCATGGGGGGACACTCCTGGGGGTTTCAGCGGCACCAGAGGGGAGTGGCACACCCACTTGCACCTGCACCTCCCTCCCGGAGCATCACCCACTTATCCCGGCTGAGGCTGGCAGTCTCACTGCACTGGTGACCTGCATACCAGGGGGTGTGGGTGACACAGGACAGCAGGGGCTGCAGGGCAACCCTGACCCTTGGCTCTTGCTAAGACCCACAGGCAGGTCTTGCAGCCCACTGGGGAGGAGCAGCAGGATTTCAGGGGATGCACTCAGGGTTCATTGCCCATGCCATTGGGAGAGGCCTGGAGCACCCAACTGTTCCCTATCTGGAAAGTGGGGTGCAGGGGCTCCACACACAGGCTCCCTGGCCTGGACTCAGCTGTTTGTGGCATTAACCACATCAGGCTGGCCTGCAGGTGCCCTTCTTTCCCTTGGCTCCTTAATCGTGCTATCTGCCAAGTACTTCCCAGCTGCTGGGCACTCAGATTGTCTCATCCTGGAGGGAAGCAGCTGTTACCCTTTCTGAGGGAAGGAACTGAACTCAGAAAGGTGACATTTAACCAAGAGCACAGTCCAAAAAGTAGGTACAGCATGGATCACCCTTGATGACATTATATATACCAAATGGAATAAACTAGTTCCCAGAGACAAATACTGCTTGATTCCGCTTACGTGAGATTCCTAGACAAGCCACATTCATAGAACAGCTGGATGTGGTGGCATACATCTTTAATGACAGCCCTCCGGAGGCTGAGGCAGGAAGACTGTCATGAGTTCCAGACCAGCCTGGGCTTCGGGCTTCATAGTTCAGGCCTCGCTGAACCATTGGGAGTCCCTTTCTCAAAAAAAAAAAAAAAAAATCAAGATGCTAAAAACTACTTTAGCGCCATTGTTTTAAAAAGTAGGATATGGCAAGGTCCTGAGTCCAATTTCCAGTACCCAAAAAAAAAAAAGGGATCTGAGTCAGGGGCTGGAGACAGGAATCTAGTCAGCTGTGTCCCCAGAGCCCTAAACACTGTCCAGGAGCTGGGAACTTGGACCTCAAGTCCCACTTCACTAGTACCCTGGACTCGCTGCGCTGAGCCCTCAGCAGACAATCCCGGGGACCCAGACGGC
>RJWT010038049.1:0-12927 GCA_004365215.1 Cuniculus paca
AACTTGTCATTTATTTTTCAAAAAGGAAAGATGTATATGATGTAAAACTGCATTTCTGGGAGTTATTTTAGTAGAGAATGTTTAAGAAAGTGACACCACGAAAACCACATAGGAATAATAAGATTTGTTCAAATATGAAAGTCCAATGCTTAAAACCTGAATTCTCTGAAGCTTTAATATTTTGTAATATCCATGGTGTGGGTTCATCATAACTTTGAAAACTATGAATACTGTCCCATTCCAGTCACTTGTTGGCACTTGTCTACAAGATGAAGACAGAAATATTTTGTAGCACATACAGTTTTTTACTCTTTCTAAAAATGGAGCTTTATTTACTTCTCTTCTACTGCTTATCAAAGATAATGTTACAGCCACATATTTAATCAAATCCTTCTCAAGTGATAATGTGTTGGTTCTGACATTTTTCAAGTGACAAGGGATTTAACATTATAATAATTTAGTCTGGGAAAACAATCATCTAGGATAGCAAAGACTCTCCTTGACCAAACAAGAGATAAGCTCTTTCCTAAGGTCTCTTTTGAACATGGTGTATCCCCAGGCTTGTCTTCCATCTGCTTGTTCAGCTATAGTACAAGTCCTGCTAAGCCAGTATAGGAAGAATTGTCCCACTCTTGAATCTGATAACCTTCAGTATCTGATCAAATTTCCCACCCCCCCACACCCTTGATATCTGACCACCTAGCCTGCTTTCAGCAAGAATTCCCTTATCCTTGATGTCTTTTCTTAGCAATTTTCCATCCATTCACCCCTTCATCCTGCAAGTTAGCTACTGTAGGGAAGGAGAAATGGTTTTTCCTCCTAGCTATCTTTACTGTTAGTCTAGGGCCCCTGTAACAAAAGACAGAGTAACAACAGAAAAGCACATAAGTTTAATACAAGTTTTATGTGACATGGGAACCTTCACAAGGAAATGAATTATAAAATCCTAAGTGTTTTTCATGGTAGGTTTGATGAAGAGTGTAAAAAATATGATAGGATAAAGAGAATATAAACAAATGTAATAAGCTAGAGAATTTAGCAATGTTTGTGTCATGGTTTGTGTCTGCACGTCTGCCCAAAGTCTCACGCAGTCATAGGGGTTGGGCTTTTTGAAGGCATCTGAATCTAGAGTTTGTGACTGATTCATGGTCTAATGTTGGGATGAAGGGTACGAGAGCTACACCCACACTAAGGAACATAGTGTGCACACAAAATAAGAGATGAAAGAGGCTTGCTTTCCCCTCCTCTCTTGTTGTTTTTGTTATAGGCAACTGAGTTAGATAGGAATATTATAGGCAGTCAGACAGGGCTATGTCCTCAAAGGAGCCAGTGCAGAAACCCAGGCACCTTGCAACTGTGGGGGAGACAGACACCTCCTGCTGTGGACCAGGCCTCAAGACAAAAGATCAAACAAATGCACCCACTTCCTAAGGACTGATATTCTAAATAGGTCTCTAACACCCTGAGGAAGCCAGGAGTCACTATCCCAACCCCCTAGGGGAAGAGTCACTGCTTCTTAAGCAAGCTCGCTGGCTACATGACTTGCTTGCTTCCCCATTTTTCCCCGACCTAATCAATGTTACCTGAACAATTAATTTTAACCATAATTTTGTCCCATCTTATGCCCACCTTGCAAGTTCCCAGGTTTTCCCCACCTTGGACCCATCTCACCTCCTGATTTTACTCTATAAAAGCCCCTAGAAAAGCCAGAGTCTTTGGCAACCCACTCAGAACCCCTTCTGTCCCTCAGACAGAAGCTTTCTTTCTCTCGATAAATACATTCTGCTCTTAACCTTTGTTGTTCCTAAAATTCATTCTTCAAGTTTAGAGAACACGAGCTCGTACTAGACATATAGCAGACTAGGAGTTTCACTCCCCTATATCACTTCTGCTGTCTTCTGCTGCCATGAACTGTTGCCCCTCCACAATGCCACCCTGCCTTGGAGCCAGCCAATTAAGGACTGAAACCTTACAAACTATGAGCTAAATAACCCTTTTCTCCTTTAACCTTGGGTATCTGGTATTTTGTCTCAGCAAAGAGATAAATAACTAAAACAGCCTGACTGTTCAGATTCCTCCTATGTCACCTTGCTTTGGAGATAAGGATGTACCCTTCTACCAGGTACAGGGAAGGCTCCTCTCACACGCAGGTCTTATGATCTGCTTCAGGAGAAGGTCAGAAAGTCCTTCCTGCACATGCCAAATCTCAAAATTCTTTCAGTTTAAAACAGTCCATATGCTAAAGTGTCATATTTTGAGATAGCATTTCCTGAACCTTCTCCTATAAATCCCCAGCTGTTTCTGATGTTTTAAAAGTTGAGCCTGTTTTGTCTCCCCTGTCCCAATAGTCTTGACACCTCTCACAGTAATCTTCAATAAAGTCTGTCCATCTACAAATCTGTCAGAATATTTTTTTCTTTAACAAGAACATAGGATTTTCAAGAGAGATTAATCCACCAATCTATTAATTTTCCAGGGTCTGCTCAAACTGCTTATGTTTAGAATAAAGTATAACTTACTCATGAATACAGATTAGGGTTCAAACGTGTAACAAAAGGTTTGGAGTAGAGGAAGAAAAGTAAAGTAATAGAAAAAGAGGAGGGGGAGTCTTACTACAGAATCACCCAGGGGAATGGAATAAAGAGCAGCTTTTTATTAGCGTTTCAGTGAATTTTTAGGAAAAAACAAAGGCTCCATAAGCTCACTCAAGAGTCAGAAACATAAATGCCTAGGAAGATAATAGAAGTAGAAGAGGCTGGTTATGGAACTAACCGAAGGGGATTATGAAGAGCACATGGTCCTCCGTAGGTGGCAGCCAGGAGTCCACCCTCCACGACACTCCCAGGTGGGAATGTGGGCGAGTGTGGTTAGATGAGTCGAGTTTCAGAGGAATTAAGGATCAAGTTTCTCAGGAGGAGAAGAGACTAACCATAATTTTGGTGTGTGGTCCCTCAATTCAAACAATTATAGCTACAACTCCATACAAAGGATACCCCCACAAAGAAATGTGAGCAAAAATAAACATGCTCAGAATCAGAGAATCCAATTAAGTGAAATTTCCCAAAGGTTTTGATGTTTCTTAAAGTACAGTATTCAAGCTGATTTTCTTTATAGCCCAGAGGCACATTCCTGCCCATCTCTTACCTTCCCTGATCTGGTATGTCTAACACACACACACACACACACACACACACACACACACACAGATAGTGCCTATGTATATTTTTAATATACTGCTTAAAAATGACTGCATCTGGGATGTGATACACAGCAATACCACAGGGACGGAAGAACTGTAAATTCAGCTTAGTTCAGCACAATATCTGGCCCACGCAAACAGTTAGTAAACAAGTGGATTGTACTAACCATCCTTGTCCTTGAAGCATGAGATGTAGACAAACTGATAAACAGAAGAAAAACAGTAACCACTTCAGAAATATATTTTTCTTCTGGTTTTATTCTGGTTTTAACATTTTCAAAATAGAAGCACAACCCAAAGCAAGTAAAATGCAAGCAGACGTAAATACAAAAACTAGACTTTGTAACTTGTCAAAAGAAAAGTATTACAGCGTGTAAATAATTTAGAAAAGATCTCTACAGTGGAAAAGAGTTTGAAAGCAGATATGGATGAGATGAAACTAAAATTAATCTTAGCATAACTGAAACTCTGAGGGTAGTGAACATCTACCTTGCTAAAACTAGATAGGAAAAATTAGATATTAGGTAGGTATTGCTATGTGCACAATGTTTAACACCAATGCGAGGAAGCTTTTGTCCGACCTGAAGTATCATGAGGTTGGCTACTAAGTTTGGGCAACTATGAATAATCCTAAAACCAAAGGTGTGTTTCAGTGACATTTCTGGACCATTTTAAGACAAGGAGGCAAAATGTAGGGAAAATCTAATGCTTTCTCGTTTGATTAAAACTTGTTTTTTTTTCTGGGCTCCTCAACTCACCTCAATTCATTTTCTAAGTATAAAATTCACAGATGTAATTGAAACAGAAAGAAAAAAAACAGCAAGAGCAGGAAAAGTATGTATAATATTAAAACACATTTTACTCATGAAGTCAATCTGGTGATTCTGGGATCCATATATTATTAATGCCTAAAAGTCAAGAGACACATGCTATGTAATTTTCCCACATCACAGAAGCCTGTGGAAAGTTTTGGGTGAGGCCATATGGTTCCTCCCCCATTAACTGCTTCCCGGACAAATTATTATTAACCTTGTCATTTATTTTTCCCAACGAATGGTGAGCTCAACAATCTGCCCCCCTCCAAAGTCTGTATATGGTCAAATCTGAATCTGTCCTGTTTAACTTAATTTCATAGTCTCTTGTTCTAATTAGGATTGAAAAATGTATTTCCCATCAGAGGACAACTGTACACTAAGCATATTCTATATCCCTTCCATCACAACAGCACAAGACATTCATACTCAACCTTCACCCCACCAGATGCTAGTCTTGATAGTTATTTATGCTCCATGTCGATTCCCCCACCAAAAAAAGTGTAGTACAAATTCAAGGTAGACTACTGAAGAATATGTAGACTATCTCGTAATACAAGCTGTACTTTGTCACAGTAAGGTCATTCCTTTCAATTTCCTTATCATATTTCTCATTTGGAATTTCTGAAAAATAATCATTGCTAAAAAACACAACTAGATAGCACTGGCTTTGACCTTACCATAATGCTATGAAATAATTTATATTTCAAATGGCTGAGAAAAGTAAAAGCACATATGCAGTTTTCTATTAAATAATCCTAGCAATGCATTCCCCTTTAATATAGTGAATGCACATGCAGAAATATTACATATACCAGAAGTGTAAGGCAGCAATAAAACATCGTCTATAAGTCAGAAAGCAAAGTGAAATCTAGCAGTAATGTAGATTTCAGAATTTTAGAAATATAAATGACTAACTGCTTAATTCTGTGTCTCAATTGATACTTACAGCATGTAGTTATTACAGACCTATGTGAATTATTACATACTGTGCACTTTACAATGTCCTGATGTCCACAATTTAACCTCAAATTCTGCCCTTTCTACAGGTTAACAGATAAACGAATGACTTTAATTGATGTAATTTACTAAGGTTACCTCCATTCCATGTCCAGCTTTGTTTTCTCCCCCTGTATCTTTATAGTCTGTTTTCTCCTTCACTTCTTAGAGAGGAAGTGATCCTTTTTATTTCCTTTATTTTCTCTTCCCTGCCTCTATTTATCTACATTTTCAGTCACATCTCTAAATACATGCAATCTTTAACGCCTGCTTTTGGTATTTGATACATCCATACACTATATTTTGATATTGTCCCTTCTCTTTAATTTACCTCCAAATTTTTTTACAGAACAAGCTTTACTCTCATTTTCATTTCTCCATTTTGCTAAAATCTGAAAACCTTTTCCACACCACTTTCATGAAGGTTAATGTCAGCATATTCTTTGATGTCAATGAACTTTCTCAGTTTTTGTTTTTTTTTACCTTTTAGCAGCAGTGTTTACTGCTCACCAAGTTTGATTTTGTCACTGTCCCAGTCACCATCCTCATCCAACATTCCAAATATAAGAATTCCCAGGAGTTAGTAATTGGCTCTCTCTCCTTTCCCTTTGCACATTCCCTCCTTTAATGATCTTATTCACTTAGTTAGAACTATTTTCTTTCTGCAAAAGACTCCCACATCTCTATTCTTAACTATAGACTTTTTCCCAATTCCTTGCCTGATAGGAATGTTCCACAAAAAATTAGAATAGCCTACTTCTCAAAATTTGCTAAATTCAAACTCAAGATTTTACTCTTGAAATAAGCATACCCAGCTGGGTGTGGTGGCTCATGCCTGCAATCCCAGCACTTGGGAGGCTGAGGCAGGAGGATCGGTGTGAGTTCAAGACCAGCCTGGGCTACAAAGTGAGTTCAAGGCCAGCCTGAACGGCATAGTGAGAACCTGTCTCAAAAAGACAAGGGCTGGGGATTTGGCTCAGTGGCTTAAGCACCTGCCTGGCAAGCACGAGGTCTTGAGTTCAATCTCTGGTGCCACAAGCAAACAAACAAACAAACAAACAAAAGAAATAAACATACCCTTCTGAACACCCTACTTCTTAGAATTTCTTTTTTTTTCCCAAGTTACCTAAATTTAAAAATTTACAACAGTCACTGTGGCCAACTTTCTTTATCACATCCTATGAAATAATCTGCTTACTTTTCCTGTGTGCTCTTGGCCACTACACTCTGTTCCTGTACTTTAGTCTCTACTGTATTACACGGATATGGTTCCAATGACTTATTCAGTTCTCCCAATGCTGTATCTCCCAACTCTACTTCCCAGAACAGAACACGCATTTTTTCTTGTATCCTATAAATGACCATACTAAATTACTGCTTTCATTACGTCATCCAGCTGAAGAAAATCCTGGAATACAAAACCCTAACCCTTAGTGTGATACTAAATGCCTTTCATCTGGTTTTATGTTTCCGTTCGATCTTCCCCTATTCTTCCCTTTGTTCTTATTTATGCCTATGTGTCAACCTGCCAGATCGCTTTCCTTTCTCCTTTTTGCTAAAAATTTCACCTATAAAAATTCTATCACTTCAAGCATTTCTAAGCTTGCCAGCTCTGACTCAATGCTTTGTCACATCAATCCAGTCGAATGTAATTGCTCTCATGTACTTTGCTAACACCTAGCTTATACCTCCTGAAAAGCCCTCCCTAGACAGCCTTATTTACAACTCTGATATGCAAGGACTGAGATTCAAATATTCTCTCTTCCTATCCTTCCCCATTTAAAGTGTACACTTCTCAAGGTCACAGTTAATTTTTTATAACCTTGAAATCTTACTACACTTGGCATAGAGTCCTATATAAAGCTGGAACTAGATAAAAAGAGCAAGTTCAATGAGCTTAGACTAAAAACAATTATATTCAGAAGAATACAAGATCAGATCATTGGTACTCACATGCTTTCTTGACTCCAGAGTCGATAAAAAGTTAAAGCAGGTGACCTTGTACAATACAAAATGTCCATTCTTCACATTTAAAAAGAATTTTTAAACCCATAAATTAATTCAGAAGTTGGCTTAATTCCCACAGGAATTAATCGTTTCATCTAAATGTTCCATCTAGCCAGTAATTATAATGTGTATAAATGGGGAAAAGATAGAGAAGACTGTTGTCTTTTTAATATAACCATCACAAAAGATCAATTTACTTATAAAAATGGAAAACTAAAACAAATTCAAACGCAATTTTGTATTTGCTATTGTAGAAGTACATTTTAATAGGAGATCTAATTTTAAAGCAATCATTCCCAAAGTCAACTAAGTAAGATTTGAAATTGTTACGTGCCATTTCAAAAATAAGTACAAAAGGCACAGAGAAAAACCTAAGCAAACAGGTCTTGCTAAGTCTCCTCCAATTTATTAACACTACATTACACTCTTTCATTTTTTAAATCATATCTCTGCACAATTGGCCATAAAAATATATAGGTTTCCCACAGTTTTCTTTGGGTTTTCATTTCTGAAGGCTCCCTTGGCATTTGAAACTTCCATGAAATAGATGTGCATAACTTTGTTTTGTTAATCTGTTTTTGCTATGGGTATCAGCCATGAACCTGTGACATACAAGAAAAATATTAGTCCCCCCACACACATCAAAATAAAAGAATAAAAAATGAAAAAGAACTTCTATTGTAGGTCTCTTTCAGAGAGCATTAATTCCATTTTTGTTTTCTCAGAAAACTGAATATGCCTCTATAGGAATTACCATTCTGCATCTCAACTACTTGATTATGTTCAGTCTTCTCTGCTACACTGTGTGGTCTTTTAGGATGTGAAATCTCTGAAATAGGCACTCTACAGATGTTTGCCCAATGGATGAGTTACAATAAAGAAATCAGACTGATTCTATTATTTGTACTCGGTTCACACATGCATTTTCATTACTGTTTCAAAATTACATTTGTCAATATATGGTTCAGATCAGGAGAGCAACATAGAAGAAACGTTTCAGCACAGGAGAGTGCTACAGAATGTGGACGAAAATAAAAGCAGTGCAATGGAATTCAGGAGTGTGCTGCAAATATAATGGTTGCAAGACTGAAACAAAAACAAGTTCTTATTTTCTCAGTTATTCCATATCAAATGTAATGGTCTAATCTATAACATCCAAATGTGTAAGAGTGTAACTACTCAGGGAAAACTCATGATGAAAACATCAGTGATACAGCTGAAAAAGTTATTAGAAATGGGCATTAGCAACAAGACAGACGTCCACAGCTCAGGGTATAACTGTAGGCGATGACCAAATAATAATAGGTATGTAATACCACAGCAAAAAATAAAAACAAAAGCCTTTCAAGGAACTTTAAAAGTCATCCGAATGCAGGGTTAAATGCTAAATGCCAAAATCTGCTATGTGAATGATAAAATTTGCAGTGCTTTTCACCTACCTAGTGGGTATTCAAAGTAAGAGGTTAGAAGAAAAAATACAGTACCATGACCTATCTATACCCTAAAACGATTACACGCATTTGGATCTTCCCTCTGAATCACGCTTCTCATTAGGAAAGTACTTACATCAGGCCTGAGCCTGGCTGCCAGGTCGTAATACTTCTCAGCTGCTTCATTGAGGCTGGCCTGTCTGTTAAAAACAAACACACAAAAAACTGTGTCATTTATTTTAGCATAGGTAAACAAAATTATGCTACAAAATAATATTAACTTTAAAAATGTACAACCACATCAATGAAACAGTAAGTTGCCCGTACAGAAGCCTGAGTGCTTATCATAAATTTATTATGTTTAAAGCACAGAAAGAGTGTTTCCACATAATTCTGTTCAGTAGGCCTTGGCATTTTAAATTTACGTATTAACAATTAGAAGAGTTGTTCATTTCCTTGTCTAAGCTAACTCACATAAAATACTGCTATTTCAACATGATAATCACAGAAAAAAACTTAAATTTTTAAAATAAGTTACCCAAATAAATATGCAGTTATGATTTTTTAAATAAAAATAATGAACATATGCAGGATTTAAAATTCCTGTTCTATTTAGGCAGTCACTCTGATTGAGGGGAAACTTTCCATTTTGTGTAGTGAAAAGAAAAAAATAAAAGGCCAGTTTTTCCTCCCTCATTGGTCGCTGGGCACCAGTTAGGCACATGATCTAATCTCAGGTGAGTGAATGTTCTCACTGGGAATTTTAAGTCCTGAGTGACAGATGAAAGGATGACCAGGATCCCTTCAAAACAGTGGAAGAAATGGGGCTACGTTCTACTCAGACTCGGTCTATAAAGAATTGCTAGAGAGTATTTCACTCCTTAGCCACTGGGCTGCCTTCTTTCCTGCTGACTCCAGCCTTCCAGCCCACAGTAAATTCTTTAGTTTCCACTGCCTTCAAAGAGCCAGAGTCAGCTTGCTTGCTTAGAGCCAAACCTCATGCGTGGCACAGCTTCCTTATGCAAATAAGATGCACACTGAGTTTTACAGATGCTTTTGCTCACTGCCTATTCGTGCAATTCCCAGCAAAGACGTAGGTTAGGTTCAGGCAACTTGTTAGCAGAAGAAATCAAGTGTCAGGATACTGTTGAAGCCCAGTGAATTAGCCTTTGAAACACAGTAAGTTTTTTGATTATTCCATGCTACATCAGAAGACAGTCAAAGAGAGTAGGTACGGTCAGAAAAGCTTACAGGTCAGAATGAAATCTAGTAACCATATTTGAAAGGCACAGAAGAAATGCTATAGAAAAATGCTAACTTTACTCTGATTCTACACCATAACTCTCACGTGACAATGATAGTAAATGGTGGCTGTATTTAAAATGGAATCATTTTCTTGAAACTCTGAGATAGCAAACTTTTGAGACAAGATGACTGAGAGGTCAGGAACTAGGATGGGAAAACGAAAAAAGTAACTCTCTCAATTCGAAAGCCACATTCAAGTTTTAAAAGAGAAGGCTAACTAGCCATATGTATGAAACTAAATTTGCACTTTGGTTAGGCCAAATAAAAACTATCAAGCCATACCCCATGCAACCATATAAATTATAGGAATAACTGAAGATAAAATCTCTCTGGAGAATAGGACATATTTTTCTAATTTTTAAAGGCAAAATAATTAGAAACACTGCTATTTTAAATGGAGGTTTTAAAGAAAGTAAAAACCCTTGACCTAAGGCTCTACTGGACCTATGACATGTTACAATGTGCCGCTACAATTTATATTCTCATAAATGTTAAAGTTCAATTTCAGTATGTCAAGAAAAGTACTTCAGTCTGGTATGAAACAGTAAAAATCCCCTCACCAGGGTATTTAAGGAAGGTTCTCTTCACCAAATTACAGAATAACTTTGGTTCAGATTCATTCGGAAATCTGAACCAGAATTCATTAGGTCATGCCCTGAAAGGTTTCCTCCAGAGAAAAATAAAAGGCATGGAGGTAGGAAATTAGAGTAACTTAATATTACAAAGAACTAAGTTACTTTGAAGCAAGATCAACCAATAGATGTCTAGCAAGGAAATGGCTACTATTAATATTCATCTTTACCCACATTTAATTCACAAAGTAGATAAGGATCAAGAGAGAAACTGGGGAACCCATTAGATGAAATGCCTTTATCATAATAATCCAAATTTGAAAGGGCTTCCCCATAAAACAACTGGTTACTAGTGTTTAAAGTCATCATCTTTTTTAGTGATTTAATGCCTAAAGGGAATATCTAGTTTAGAAAAATTAATTTCTTAAGCTAGAAGTAGAATTGATTGTATTCCAAAGAAATGAAAAAACAAAGATTACATATGTCATATACCTACGAAAAACTAACTTTTGTTCTAGGACTTTGCTTTTATTATTAAACAGTGTTTAGTGACCACTAATCAGATAGCATTTATAACAGCATATGGAAAACTGCAAGGAAAAGAACTGTATCCACATCATACAATGTTCATTTATATCCTTGTTTTACTTTCCAGACAAGAGAGAAAAAACTCACGAGGAACTGTCCAATATTCATTTTGTGGTGTAGGCTATATTGCAAACTTTCCCCTTCAAGAAATATCCTGGGAGTGCTTAACTACATCTTAATTGCATAGATAACCAAATCATTAATCAACATTTTAAAAGTGAGGAAATTAGCAACATTTTGCCTGCTGCTTGGGGGAGTCTATGAAATGTTGTCAAGCACTTCCATCGTGAGATTGCTAGGGACTGACTACAGGATTTGGGTTCTCAGAGGATGTGGATATGCATATTTAAAGCAGCTGAAAATAGGCACTTTTCCGGAACATTCATATCCTTTATTCTTTCACTATTTCTTTTCTAGGACAGAAAATTTATAAATTCTCAATCAAGGTTAAAGCCTTACTTCATTTAAGCTTTACAACAATACTATGAAGCCATTGCTATTACTAATCACATGTAAAGATGAGAAAAGGGAAAAACAGGTAATTTCTTACTTCTTGCAGTCTTTCACTTTTAAGAGATCATAATTGGGTATGGAGGGGAACAGAAATCTCCCACATGGCTAAGTGGAAGACAGAAAATGTGGTATAGGGGAAATGGTTGGCTCTGTCAGGACACTGCCAGATGTAGACAGCCTTGTGTTTTGGCCATCGTATATTTTACAAAACCAGGCATGAATTAGATGGTGAGAAGGAAAAATCACTCATACCAAGAAGCTATACTAAGTCCAGATGGGCAACCTCCCCCACATTAACCTGCCATCCTGAGAGTCAACATTATGTGACGTTCATGAGAACAGAGATATAATAACTATGCCAACAAGACCCCGATTAGAGATTCAGAGGGAGTCTCCTTTCTCATTACCGCCTTGTAACCCTCACCGATGCTAGGTCCTTTCCCTGTTCAAACTACCTCTGCCTCCAAAGACCAACAAACAGTAAGGAAGTAGAAAAAAACCTAGACGGCATTTGTGATTGGACTGTGAATTAAATCTTAAATTCTCAAGAAATAACTTGACTGAAATGAATGTACTAAAAAGTTTTTCTGCCATCAATAAATAGGCGTAGATCAAAACCGGACAGACAATAAAAAAGTCACAAAATTCATCATTTGCATACCACAGAATCCATTTTTATATAAAAAACAGGAAAACATAATATGGACATATCTATATGTATCTACATATATTCATATATCACATATCTAATTTTTCTCTCTGGTATTATGTTATAATAAAAAAGTACAGTTCAGAACACAGGTTTATGGCTGATTCAGTTGTAAAATATGTATAAAATAAATGCAGGAATTAATCATTTTGAAATAACATTGATATAAGGAATGTTTGAAGAGAATATGATTTTAAAAAATCATTCACAATTACTTGCATTTTTATATATTCCATGAGAATTATAAAAGTATATATTGTTAAGTTTAAAATTACTTCACTGAAAATATTTTTAAAAACTACTAGCAGCACTTGGAAGTATACTCTCTAACTACAACTCTGAATTGAAAATCACTTAAAATGGACAATCACCACTATTTGATTCAAGCAAAATATATTTAGTTAAAGGCTAGGTGATTACTTTTAAAGAACAGATTTCTTTTTTAACTAGACAGATATTTGTTCATGTAACACAAATGGAGAAGGAAATAGTAGCTGGATTTTCCTGGATTCTTGCCAATCACTAAACGGACGCTTAACTTTAAGTTACTCAAAACAGCATTAAAAGTTTAATTCTACTTGATAAGCTGTATAGTAGGAAGATGAGTGAAACTGAAATAAATGACTTAAAAACATATGGGAAATCTTAAAATAGCAAAACCAGACTCATATATATGTAAACATAATGGAGCAGAAAAGACCCTTGCAATGAAATTCCTATAATGACATGTTATAACCTCTGTCTTCTTAGATGAACATTTCTTCGCCAAGACATCAAAGATGGTTTTAAGACC
>RJWT010038050.1:0-12944 GCA_004365215.1 Cuniculus paca
ATAATTCAAATGCTTTGGAATTGACCAGGCCCTAAGTACAAATAGTCACAGGACTCTGGTAATTTGGACCCTAAAGCTGATTGATGAGGTTAAATCAAGTCTTAAAGAGTTATCTTCTACCCTATTTCCTTGTCCTTCTTATACCAAGAAATTCTAGGAATCTTAAGAGATGCCACCCTGTTCCCACAAATCCATCTTAACCTCTGTCTATCACAGTGATAATCAGCTAAATCAAATAATCAGTGTTGGAGTCCAAGAGTTTTGCAGAGGGACCACTCTGAGCAGCACAGACAGACCTGGAACTCAGCCTTTGCACACTGAACAGTCTCTCTCTGTTAGGCCAGGCTAGAAATGTCCACTGCAGGCTTCTTGAGCATTATGCTGCATCAATATCCAATGATAAAGTTCTTTGACTCATATATACAGTTCTTTCCTCCCAGAAGACAGCTGCCAGCAAGAGCTCTAAGAAGGACTTCTCCTAGAAGCATCAACAGGCCTTAAATAGGACAATGAGTGCACAGATGAATCCCAATACACAATCACTGGGTCTCTACTAGAGATTCAGATAGGGTGCCTCCTAGAGAGGTGTATACAACGAAACAGTTCTGAAAGAATTGATCTGAAATGGATAAAGGGAACTCATCTTACTGATTCTGTTCTCTAAATACCACTATTACAACTGTTTTTCTCTTTATCTCTGCTGTCACCAACATACAAGTCCAAATACTATTACCTTTTATCAAGACTATTATAATAGACTCCTTAAGTCCACTCTGGCTCTTTCAATACACTCTCTACACAGCCACCAGGGTCCTTTGCTGATCGTGTAGCATCCTAAGCTAAAAACTCTTCAATGGATTCCACTGCACTCATGAAAAAAATCAAAATTGTGCTGTTTTACTGTGTTCTCTCAAAATTCAACACTGAGGATGAACTTGGATGTAGGAGATAGTCCTTAAAGAGCATGAAAGTAGGGAGTAAGAAAAATTCACAGAGAAGGTAGAAAAATACTATCCGTGTTCCTCATTGTCTCTACATACAGTACAACAAGCTCCTTTTTTTCTATGCTGGTCTTCTAACACCTGGAATCCAAAACAAGGTGGGAATCTTCGAGATTCAGTGGAATCCTTACTATTTTGTCAGATAAAAGCACCCCAGCCCTTGGGACCAGCACCTCTCATCCTATAGACCCTTAAGATTCTGGACAGGAAGCTCAAGTTCCCCAAACTAGGCCCTGGAAGTGATGATGAGAGGCTCAGTCCCTCTTTCACTCCTTGGCTCCCATATCCATAAATTCTAGCTGTTACAACACAATGCTACTTCGTGTAACGTATATCTGCATCCTGGAAAACAGAATCCTAGTCTTGTCAGGAGCCACCCCTTAAGCTGCCACTTTAACCAACCATGACAACATCAGGCCACTAACTTCCACATAATATGATAGAAAATAGGACCAGTGAATCTCAATGTCACATGTCAACTGTCTTACTTTCGTTGTTCTAAAGTGGAAGTCTTGATCTGAGATGATACTATGTGGATCACATTTCACTAACTCAGTTCTGGAATAGGCACCATGGGCAGAGAAAACAAACCATTAGCCAAGAATTTGTCAGCCTCAGGAATAAATGCTGCCTCTTCCAGGGGCAGTTGCCACCAATGACAGGTCATTCTCCACAAGGATCAGGAACATACCTGAGTGTTCAGTATTGGTCTCCCGTAATGGGTCATACATTTTGTGACTGCATTAACTAGGTCAGCCTTGGTGAGAAAGAGCTTATGTTATTGGGCCCATGCATAACTTTCCACTACTACCACTGTGTTATTCTTTACATGGGCCAATTGTGCATGCATAGGATGCCTGAGAAGCAAGGCTAGGTGACATCCAATGACAAGTCCTATCCATTCCTTTCCTCTCATTGTTTAATGTATCTTATATACTGGATGCTCTTTGATAAGCACTGAGACAAAAAATATATAAAAATTTTGTGTCCATTCCTTAGGGTCATCCACACCCCTTATCTCCAGGCTCCCTCTCTCTAACCAATCAGGCTAGATTTTTCTAGGGCCCTGACCAATTAGTCAAACAAATCATGACTGCCCAACAGTCTAGGTAGAAACTCATCTCAGATCACTTCTTCCTTCGTAAAAGCTGATGATCAAACTGCACAACCTAAAGTTCTATCTAGTGAAAGATTCCCTCTAAATACTTATCCTCTATAACTAATACGTTGAACTGATCCATCTGTGAACTAATGTGAGATATTTGCTTCTCCACCAGCTGGCCAAGGGAATCTTCTGACAAGGGAATACATATGACCCTGAGAGGAAGGTGTTGGCTAAAACAAGATAGATAACATGGGCAGCTAAGTCACCCGTGCATGTACCTACTTGAAAATCTGAACCTGTTCAGATCTGACTCCAACGTACAATTCTCACAATACAATGGATTGCTAATGCATCTCCCCAGCCTTATGACTCAGATATGATAACACTTAGCTCATGCTGGGCAACCTTGGCCACATAGTCACTTGCTAGTCCATGTTCAATGTTCAGTCTATGTGAGGGCCCAATATACTCCAGATCTGATTGTCAAGCACTGAGTAGTTCCCTGCCATAAAAGACCTAGTCTTGCTCCAAAACTGCAGGTATTTTCCCTGTGAGTCTCCTAATTCAGACTGTCAGATTCTACCAAAGAGATCTCTAATGCTATTGTATTTACCAGGTCATGTGACCCTAGAAGTCAGACAGATTACACTGCAGCTCTTTTCTGATCTAGAACCATTCAACCTGGGCAACCTTCTAGGCTGCACGATAAATTGATTAGAGCACTACCCAATGCCTCAACACCCCAAAGAGGCCTATCAAGCACTATGACTACAAGAGAGTCAAGGACCAAGACCTCCAAAAGCAATGAATGGAACCAGAATCTTCACAGGGCTTATGACCATCTCTTCCTTAGCATGTCTCTCAGCAAGGCATTCAAGTATTTGCCAATTCCTATTCATTGGGTTAAAAAAAATGATTCCCTCAAAATAGTGAACCAGCCTGATGTTTTTGGATTGGCAAGACAACCAAAGACCCTTTAGACTCCTGTATATTATGACAGCAAGAATATCAACATAGCCTTGGGGCAAGACGGCGACTATATATTGCTATCTTTCCCATGTGAATACAAACTGTTTCTAATCCTTTTTCCTGATGTGAGTTGAAAAGATCAAATGTTGCATATCAAATGCTGGAGGCTATGTTGATCTGTTCTAGTAAAGATAACATATCCAGCACAGTAGCTACAATTGGGACTACCACTTGTTTTGATAGTTTACTCTCACTATCTTAGAAAAATCTGGATTTTTCAGGAATCCAACCAATGAATTGCATGAGAGTGGGGTGGGAGAAAACAACCCCAAAATCCTTCGATTTTGATGCTGGCACTAATTTCCACAAAGCCACCAAAACATGGCATGGCTTTGGACTTAATATCTCAGCCAAAAAGATAGCATTTTGAAAGGCCTCCACTTGGGCTTCTTATCATAATAGTCAAGGAAATAAATGTGAAGGTTTTGGCAACTACTAATATGTATTCTAATTATATACTCAGAATCCAGGGGAGAAAAAATAATAAGAATCAGTATGGGGATCCCTTGAGCCCACTACAAGACAGAATTAAACCAGGGCTCCCTTATCACCTGCTCCAATAGACCCCAATTCTAATGTGGAGGTTATTGTGGCATTTGATTTCTCACTCCAGATCCTATACCCAGTAGTTCCCAAAGTTCTTATAGTTCCCTCTAATAGACAGTTGCTTGATAAATAGCTATAGATCTCTTTGGGAAAAGGTTGGAGAAACATTAAGTCCTTCCTTAAAGGAACTTGGCCTCCCCTTCAGTAAACGGATGCTAGGTCTGAAAAGTGGCTCAGAACTGCAAAATGGATAAAGACCCATTATTTTCTGTTATGGAAGCTGCCATAAACCTTGATTTTTCCCTTGTTGGCTAGTTCCTTAAATATTTGGGACAAGGTTCCTAGGTGACACTTGGCTCTACTGCTTTATATAGTAATAAGTCTACAATATTTGTGCAAGTTACCTGCCTGCTCCTGGCCTCTGCTATTACAAAACCCATCATTCCCACTTTCATCAAGAAATCTAGTTTCATAGCAGCATCTCTTACCATCAACCCTTGGCTATAAAAGATACCCACTGCTGAGCTCCTTGGTACCGTTGCATAACCCAGACTAGTGAACTCCTGCTGCTCTAGTGAAGGCAATGTCCTCTGGACACTTCTAGAAAACACAGTCAGCTGATGTCATAGTCTCCACATCTCTAAACCCTCTGACTCCTTTCTTAATACTCTACGAAGGCAGTTCTGGCATCACCCTCTAATTTACTGCAGCCCCAATCTCCATGGAACTATTCCAGTAGCAAGCATATTAGCACTGGCTTCACATGTCCTTGCCAGAAAGTTTTCCCTTTATAATAAGCCCTCTGGTCCAGCCTTATATTTCCACCTGAAACCCTTCACAAGTCCAAAACCTTCAGCATCCCCCTCTCTATGTGCCTCTTGGTTCCTACTGCTGTATACTGTTAACTCATGCATCTCTTTCGGTGATAAACTAATTCTTCCTGGAGCAGGATCTGGATCTCCCTGATTAAGCTACACTGAGATCTGACCCAAGTTAATTTTCCTACTGCTATGATTACCTTAAGATTAAGATTAACTATGGGGGAGCCACAAAACGAAAGGAGCCCAGTTCCCTAGCTGCCACTTGGAAGAGAGTCGTTCCTTAGCAGGGCCTTTATTTTGGACGCAAGAAACAAACATTTATTCTGCTAAGATATTGAGATGTTAAAGGTTTTTCTGTTAAAACAGCTGCCCTAACCTTAACTAACATACTGCTCTATTACTTCCATGTCTTAGAATCCAGAACAAATTGATCCACATTGCCAGGAAAGGGAAGAAAAGTTCCCCTCAGGCTAAGTTCTACCTCATACCTCCTCATTTTTTGATCCAGGAGGAACCTTTCCCCAGGACTATTGAAACTGGTGGGGATGTCACTCCTTTCTAAGAAAAATCTGACTCCCTACCCACAGAGGTATGATCAGACCCCAAAGCCCCAAGACAAAAATAATCTTATATTAGTACATTTCCCTAAGTCTAAGTTCTCCTACCGTAATAACACCTTTGAGTCCTCTCTAACCCTACAGGTTGAGCAAGGCTGTGTTCAGCTCAGTTTCTTCTTCTTCTCTCACCAAGATTATTTTAAGGCCTCATCTATTCTCACCTTATATAAAAAAATCTTTTTAAAAGATTTTTGAACCAAAGGAAAAGAAAGAGAAAGTTGACAAGGAAACCAAAGAGGAGAGGTAAGAGAAGGTACCTTTACCCCACAAATTATTCATGCTGGAGCTCATGGCGGACGTTTCCTGTTTGTCAGAGTACAGGCTACAAAGTGGTTTGGGTTCTGAGGGAGAACTCTACATCTAGAACCTGGAGAACAAGCTATGGATCTGATTCAACCACTGTCTGGCCCTGAATCTTTTCTACTTCCTAGATTTTGTTTTTGCACCTGGAGATAATTTTTATTTCTCAGACCACAGAAGCTCGAGGTAAAAATCAGAACAACAATAGCTCCAAACAGAGAGAAACAGATATGCCATTGCTGTTATCAGGTGCTGCCGCCACTGTCACTGCCACTGAACCACTACCAGTACCATCCCATCATTCATGCAGCAAATATACACTGCATGTGCTGAGAATACCAGAGTGACAAGGAAGTCACGGCCCCTGCTCTCCTAGGGCTTACATTCTAGTGGAAGAAACAAGTGTTCATCAGATAATCAAACAAATTAGTGTATAATTACCAACTGGCATAAATATTCTGAAGGAAAGCAACACATTCTATGAGAGCAAATAAAGAATAAGCTGGCTTAAATGCTTCTCTGAAGATGTAGCATTTGAACTGACATCTGAAGTATGAGTAGGAGTTAACCAGGCAAAAAGAGAAGCGGGGGGGAGAGCATTCCCAGCAGATGGTACAACAGGTGCCGAGGCACTGAGTTGGGGGGACAGGGACGTGAACATGTCGGTGGACACGAAAGGCCAGCATAGACCGCCGAGGCCAAAGGACAGCCTGCCAGATATGAGACTGGAGAGACAGGCAAACCTGAGCCATGAGGTCCTAGGGATACATCACAAATGCTGGTCTCCCCAGTAAGAGCAAACTGGGGGAGCCAGGCTGTGGGGATTTACACCAGGGAAGCAACATGACCAAATTGGTGCTTTGAAGGACTCGTTTTGGCTGTGGTGTGGACAATGGATTGGGCGGAATAGGAATAGAAGACAAAAGATGAGTCAGGAGGCCTTTGTGGAAATTTAGGAAAAAGATGATGACTTATACTGTGGGTATAAAACCAAAAGGACTTGGGTGATAGGTGAATAATAGGTTAAGAGCAGCTGCTGCTGACATTCGTGTGCTCTCAGCATCTCATAAAAATTGCAAGGTTCTTTTGGTTTGGAACAATGGAATCTCATCACACACAGGGGTTAGATTGGAAGTATGTACATAAGACAAGAATTGCGTGTAGTCAAAAGTACCCTTGAAAAACACTGAAACCACTCATAAAGTACAGTATACATCAGTTTGTTTATACAGCCATGAACAGAAATTTTTAGGCACACTAAAGTTAGAGAGCCACTGAGCTAGAATAAAGAAAGCAACAGAAGGGAAGCCCATATGCAAATATCTGGGCATTCAAATCACTTGCCTTTAAGACAACTACTCAAATCCCCAGCAGTGAATGAGGGGACTGACACAGGGAGGCAATATGCACATAGCAGGCAAGGGCAGGAATTTTTTTTTTAATATTCCCACTTTCCTGACTATTTGGTCCTTTCAGTTTCAATATTAAGCTTTTGCAACTCTTTTGAAACACACTTTCATGTACTAGTTGCTTATATTAGTGTCCTGTGTGTAGAGTCCCCAGCCCAACATCTACTCCAACCTCTTTTTTTTTCCCAAAGGTGAGTTCTTTCCTCCATTCCCCAACCCCGCCACACTCCAGATCCACCTGGCACCAAGATGAACTCACTCTGGATTAAGCCAAGACCCTTGTATCAGACAGGAAAGATGAGGTCAATCTACCATCACAAACCACTCCTTAGTTTTAGTGGTTTAAAACAAAACAAAAAGATTATTTCTCACTTGCCATTTGCACATCATGGGTTGAATGAGGCTCTGATCTTTGTGTCTTCATCGGTCCAATGGAGCAGACACCATCTCTAACATTGCCAGCACCAAAGCAGAGGAAAAGAGAGCTCTGGAGACTTCACAGAGCCATTAAATGCCCATGCAAGGCACAAGTCACTTCCATTCACAACTCATTGGCCAGAATTCACCACAAGGCTTCACCCAACCACAAGAGGGCCAAGAAGTGCAATCCTGCCATGTGTTCAGCAGGTGCACAGTCAGAAATATTTGACAAACAACACTAATGACTTCCACATGCTCTAAATGTACAATGACAAGAGAGAGAAGAGGCAAGCTTTAATTATTAAGTCTGTGTTTGGATCCAGGGCTCTGTGTAACCATGTGGCTGAATGAAATATGCCCATCATGCCCCAGGGAGCATAACCTATGCCCAGAAAAAGACTCCCAGACAGCGTATTGGATGCACTGTGTTGAAATTCAAGAGTCCCAATAGAGGCAGCTAAGACCTGAGCTTGACTCCACCACCTCTCCACCCTCTCCCAGGTCAACATTCCTGTATGAGGAATATAGGCTGGAGCTCACACTGTTTCTGAAATCTCTGAGAGTTCACGATGGGGACGGTGGATCTATAGCTGAATCCTTGCCCCTCAGCAGCTCCCTGAATAAATGACTGCCATGTGCGGTGGGAGATAGTATCCAATGATCATCAACCTTTCCCCCCTTGTCCCTAGACACAGGTGCAGCCTACTTCTCCTCCCCTTGAATCATTCATTAGACCATGACTTGCTTTGACCAGCAGTGTGTAGCAGAAGTGAAGTCCAAGCCTTAAAAAGAATGGCGGGTTCCACTTCTCTCTTCTTGGTGCCCATGGCAGAAGGAAGCCAAAGCCAGATGACTAAATGGTTAGAAGTCAGGTAGGCAGAAGCTCTGGAGCGTGAGTGGCCATCCTGGGTGTGTTGTAGCTGTAGGCAGCTTCCAGTCGAGTGCAGCCACATGAGTGACCTAAACTCCACCAGATGGTGCGGAACTGCCCAGTTGAGGCCAACCAACCTATAAAATATAAAGAAAATCAATCATTAAAGTCGCCAAGCATAAGAATGGCTTGTTATACAGCAACAGATAACTGAAAAACATGCACTATCAGATGTGCATGGATAATCCTGAAACAGCCCAAGGAAAGAAGATCTGAGAATCCTTAAAAATGTGTAAGCCAGGTGTAGTAGCACACACCTGTAATTCCTTCACTCTGGAAGGCTGAGGCTGGAGGATCACAAGTTCCAGCCCAGCCTGGACAAGTTATTGATATAGCAAGACACTGTCTCAAAACAAAATAACAACAACAAAAATTTAATAAGAGCTGGGGATGTAGCTCAACTCAAAGATCTTGGGTTCAATCCCCAGTGCCAGGGCAGGGTATGGGGGATCTTTAGCTTGAATTTTCTGGAAATAGACTTTGAAACAGAGTTGCATGGACTTATATTGGGACAGTGGAGGTGATATGGAGAGAGAGATATAAATAAGTGAGGAAGCTAAAAACAAAATTAATCTGAATGTAGGATCATCATTTGTTACCAGATACCAGCAATAAAACACTGTTCGACAGAAGGAACAAGTCTAGTGTTCTACAGCACAGTAGGGGGACTATAGTTCATGGTAACACTACATATTTCACAAAGAACCAGAAGAGAGAAGTTCAAGTGCTCCAAGCATAAAGAAATGCTATGGTGATGGGAATGCTGATTACCCTGGTTGAATTGGTACACATTATATACTTGTGCTAAAATATCATACTATACCCCATAAATATGTACAATTATTACATGTTAGTCAAAATGAGTTTAAACAAGTGAGAAAGCTAAGATGAGACGAGCAATGTGGTTGCAACTCTGCCCTCGGACAGTCCTGTGAGAGGCTCTGAAGCTGAGAAGGAAGCCTGGGGTTGTGCCAAACTGAAGCAAGGAGGCAGCCTTGAGACCCTCTCCTTGGCCATCACTGGCTGGGGACAGGTCCAGGATGGGGCATAACTTCAGGGAAGGTAGTGCCTGCAGCTGCAGACAGCCCCCATGGAAGATGCAGCTGTGAGTCCCCAGCAGCTGGCATTCTCAGTAACCAAGGACAGAAGTGCCCTGAAGAGGGGACCAAGCAAGAGAACACAATGTGACCACAGGAGGTGAACCCATGACACTTCAGCTGAGACAGAGAAGGCTCTGGCAAAGCGAAGAAGATAAGAGGGTTTCCAGGCAAAGGAAACAGGAAAGCAAAAGCAAAGGCAAACAGGAAAAGAACACACAGAAAAGGAGGCAAGAGATGAAGCAACACTCAGCAAAGACATGTGGATTTTATCCTGAGGCAACAAGGAGATGCTGAAGTGTTCTAAGCAAGGCAGAGACTGGTAAGATACCTGTTTTAAGATTCCTCTGACAGCAATGTGCAAGATGGACCTGCACAGTAAGGCTAGAGGCAGAGAGCCTGTCAATGCTGCAAGAAATAAAGTTCACTCCCAGCTGAGTCCCACAGTGACTTCTTCCCTCGGCAGCCAGATTATGTTGTAGCTTAACCAAGTTATTGACCTCATGACTGGAAGCAGTGTGGGAGACAGCTCTGGGGCAGGAAGATGGGTATGCTGCAGGTGGGTGGGCATGCACTGCCTGGCATCTTTTGAGGCAGAAGCCTTTGCAGCAACTTTATGTACAGGGAAGTTCTAGCCTTTCACAGGAGGGCAAAAGATACTCTGCTGCCTCTGAGGGTTAGGGTTTCAAGGCATTCAAAGTAATTGATCAAATGACCCTGTCCCAAGTGTCAGGGCCCCCAGTCAAGCTCTGACCAATCAAAGCATAGCTGACTTGCAACACTGAGAATTCAATTTTCTTTGAAAATCTGCTATCCTTATATTCATTACTGGGCCAAATCTCAGGGTTTTTTCTGCCCTCCAGCTACAGGAAAAAAGTCTCTTTACTAATAACAAGGAAGACCTCTGGCTTTCAGGATTCACCTTAAATTGGTGATTAATCACCCTTAGCCTTTCGTTGCCTCTTTCCAATCCACTGATGGCCCCCAGCAACAATCATTTGATTCTATTGTCTTTATAATTACTACTTCCTCTAAGCCTCTAAACGTTTGAGAGACAACTCTCACCAATATGTTCCTTTTCACTGGTATCCTATCCGACTTCACCACTGGTAAAAGTTCTAACAGTTGCACTGCTAGAGCAAGTCAGGGGCCATTAGTACCTCCACCCACAGTCTCGGTGACAGCTCTCATTACCAACAGGCCCGTGGATGATCCAGCTCCGAAATCCCATTTTAGAGTCTGTTTCCTAGGAACCACTCCTAGCACCAACTGTAGTAGTGGGTCAGGTTCCCTAGAAATAGATCAAAGATGGAGATTTGCATGCAGAGGACTCCCTGAAGAGTGATCTCCAGAACATTCGGAAAAAAGAAAGGGAAACTGGACTGTGTAGAGGGAGAAGTTGAACCCTGATGCATTTGCAACGGAGATCTTAATCCTGTGGAAGGTTCTAAAGCAGGTTTGGCCCCTAAGGTGTTTCAAAATAAGGCAAGAGTAAGCAATCGCTTGGTCACTTTCAGGAAGTGAAACCTTGAGTGAGGCAGTTCCATTCGGCCAAAAGCAATTTATGGGGAGAGATTGCTGAGTAATGTGGGCAACCAATGCTTTCACTGGCTATGAGAATTGAGTGCTCCAGTGGGTCCCTTCGAGGGGAAACCAGGGAACAAAGCCACAGCATCCACTACAACCAATGTTAGGAAACTCAAGGTAAGAGAGTGGTGTCCAGTGTTGTTGCCAAACTCAGGTATGCATCCATCCACTGGACGTGACCACAAAGAAGTTGCTGGAGACAGGGAAATAAGGTCATTGCAGGGAGAAATGGAGGAGAAGCTCACGTAAGAGCAAAAGAATGAACAGAAGGGAAGGTGACTCTCTCGACCTCATTAGGTACCGCAAATGATTGACTTCTTATACAGACCTAGTGTTTAGGTTAAGTTATTCTTTAGGAACATGCAGCTTGAGTATCGTTTGCATTTCCTCCATGCAAACATGTACATGTACACATACACAGGAACACACCAAGATTTCCCAGGCAAAAAGTATACCAACAGGCTTGTGAGCAGATCTCTATTCTCACTAGCCAAAAACTGACCCCTGCAGGTCAGACTTCTGTATGCCACATCTTCCTGTACATGTGGATAGCCAAGGTACCCTAGTTGGAATGTTAATTTTGTCTTTAATTCTGATCAGAATCTTAGAAGCAACCCAAAGTAAGGAGAGCCCAAGACAGTAACATCAGCATTATTTATTAAGGACCAGCTTTTTTCTGGGCACCTGCCAAGTACTTTACAAAGTTAGCTCATTTAATCCTCCTCAAGCCTTGTAAAATGGATCCCTCTGCTACCCCATTTCACAGATGAAGAAGCAGAAGTTCAAAAGTTAAACAACTTTCCCATGGTTGTACAACTCATCGGGCAAAACTGAGACTGGGAGTCCCATAAGGCTGATGACAGAGACAAGCAAGACATAAAGAAATGGGCAAGTTTATTCATTCATTCAGCAAGTATTGATGGAGAGTCTACTATTCCAGACACTTGAGAAGCATCAGGGAGCTTCATCCACAGAGACTCCCCCTGACGTCTCTTTGTCTAGCAGAAGACATGCATAGTAAACAACAAATGTAATACACTGACATTTGCTCATTCCTGTATGGTAAAAGGTGCAGTGAAGGCTGGAGAATGGCACCCAGTTCTCACTTCCAAACCGAGGCACTCCTTTCCCTGACTGCTGGAAGTGCTGATGGCCCGTGACATTCAACTGACCCCCCCCCCTCCAGAGATGCTCAGGGAGGACAGTTGCTCCACCTGAGGTCATTCCCCTCCCCTAGGAGCACCCCATATTCAATGTCTGGCCCATAGAGAGTTCTTAAGACCCCACTCCGCTTGCTGTAATGCAGAGCCATTCTGAAAGTCAGTCCAGCTCATGGTTGCCCTTGGGGCCAGCTGAGGTGTATGTTATGACGACATCACATTTCAATTCTTCCCTCTGCCCAGTACTGCTTCCATCATTCCCCATAGCTCTTAATCTGGGAGAATCTTCCCCAATGACCTTTCTGCCAGAAAAAGTCTGTATCAGAATCTGTTTCCCAATGCACCCAAACTGTGACAGAAAGTATATATTTTCTGCAGAAAAAAAAGCGGAAGGAAAGATCAGCAGTGTAAGGGGGAATTGGGAAGGCAGAGTCTAAAAAGGCAGAAGCTGTAAAATCAAATGGGATATTTAAGGTAGTGTCATTAAGAAATCATATTTCAGCAAAGACTTGAAGGGGGAGGTGAGGGAAATATCCAGGTGACAATTGGAAATGCATTCTAAGCAACAGGAACAGCAAGGAAGACAATGGGATAGTGGCATTAAAAAGAAAAGTCAGCTGTGAGGTGAGGTAAAGGGGAACAAAGCACATAAGAACTTGCAGGCCACCATGAGGTCCTCAAAGTTTTGTCTGAAAGGAGCAGAGGACATGATCTAACTTTGAACTTTGGGCTTCATCTGGCTGCCATGTAGAGGGGAAGGGCAGAAGCAGGGAGACCTGCCTGAATGTCATTGTCATAAACCAGACAGGGATCTTGGTGGTGTTGACTAGGGTGATGCCACTATAGTAAGAAGTGATCAGATTCAGGATGTATGTTTAATGTACAGCCACGTGATTTGCAGACAGACTGAGTGTAGGAAAT
>RJWT010038051.1:0-12936 GCA_004365215.1 Cuniculus paca
TGTTTTCTCCTTCAGAACGTATACATCAGATATTTTGTCCAGTAAAGGAAAACCTGACCAGTACCTAGGACTAATTGACACAATTGTTTAAACTGGAGTTTATGTAAAGAATACCTAATTCCAATCTTTCTATTTTTGTAACTAATCTTCCTTAGATTTATGTTTCAGGTTATGCAGTTGTCACATGCTTACAATGGTTTCAGTCTTAAATAAAGGCAATATACCACTCAAAAAATTTTTTTGATAATAAGTGACTTTGAAAGATTAGTAATTAATTTGAGGAGATTTGCTCTAGTTGATATTTTATGAGTCATTTCTTTGCTGCACATTGGTGTGTTATTCCAGTTACTTACTAGAATTCTTTCCATATTTGGTGTTGATAACATGATATACAACCATTACTATTTTATATTTAAAATATATGTTTAATATGTGTATGAGAACTAATGAACTTTTATATCCATTAATATTTCTTCTTATGAAAAATATATGATTTTGGTCTTAATATTGTTTTGTAATATTGCTCTTTGCAAAAAAAATAACACATTGGGACAGCTAAAGTTGGTAATTATTACCTATGCTAATGCTAGGATAAACTGATGATGACATTTTGAACGATATAATTGAGGTTATATCATAGGAAAATGGTGACAAACTTTAATTTCCAAAGTTAGGCTTTGTGTTAAGTCAGTAAAGAAATCAACAACACTTGAAACATTTTCCTTTTTGCCAAATATATATGTATGATATATATGACATAGTGTAGTATAAATTACTATAGTCCCAGAAGAGTAAGTACGAATTACTTTATACAAAAGAGGCATTTTTAAAAGTCATACATAAATCAGGTTTTATGCTTTGACTATCAACATATATTTCTAGTTGACTGACATTGTAATTTCAGAGATGTGCACCCAAAAAATATTGGTTCCTGTGTTTCATAAAATGCCACATCAGAATGCAGTAAAACTTTTCCAATGCTAATTTTAAAAATAAATAGTTTTATATTGAAATGATCCTTATAACACGAGTCAAAAATCACATTGAAATTTCAGCATAGTATCAGATGTTTATGAAGATTGCTCCAAAATATAAAAGAAGTATGACTTACATTAAAAACCCTTTCTTCCTAAAAATGATCTAAGAATCTCTTACTGAGGTTTTTCTATATTTGTTCCATGATTACTGTATTGGTTCACTTTACCAGGTTTTTTTGAGGTATAGTAATTGCTGAAGAAAATGCTCTCAAAGAAATGCAAGAAAACATTCTAGTATTTCCAAAATCAAGTGAAATTTTATAAATGCAATATTGGCATAAGCAATTTTACTGACTATAAGAATGTAAGATATGAAATGTTTATCTAGCTATTCCATGTGGGAAAGCAAATAATTCTGTTTTGCCCAGCTTAAAGTATATATATTCATATACGCCTTTTACTTCTGTGTTTTTGTATTATGTAGAAAAAATATAGCACCATTAATTATAAACAATAGTGGTGTTAACATGTTCATTTTTCTGAACAGTTATGGTTATACTCTCTGTGCCTCAAGAGAACAATATTTGGTTTAAAACACATTTACTGCTATTAGGGTGATGATTCATAGACATAGGCTGAAATAAAGCTATGTTTACCAGATTATTCTAAATGAGTGTACATTAAATTTGTTTTATTGCTGTGCTTTTCTGAGGTTTGTGTTTTCTTCTGTTTAAAACAGATTGTTTTGAAGAAAATAAGACTGTTTACAGAAAAGTAGAATAAAACAGTTTGCTCATATTTCCTCAGAAGCAAAAAGGAATAATAGAAACAACTATTTCAAAGAAACATGGCTATGAAAATATTTGCACACTATTTTACTGCTTCTGTGGAACCATATTCCCATTCCTAAGAATATGTCAAAATAGACTAATTTCATTTAGATTTAAAAAGTCTTAGAACATTTCAAAACTAATTGTACATGTTAGTTTGTAAACATTCGAAATGAGACAGTCCATAACAATGTCTACTAATATGCCCTTTAAATGAATTGGAGAATGCTTTAATAGTCGACAGTACTTTGTTAGTCTAAGAAAATAATCACTGCTGATTTTGTCATTTACATGTGGCATCATTTGGGGAAATTTTAGCAATCAGTGAAAACTACTGTGTTTGCATAAGATTTATTGATACTTTGAGGTATTACATAAAAAGAACTTCATAGAATGTTAAATATTTTTTGTTGTTCTGTATCTGAAAAATGTGTGTTGGGAGGAGATATACACTTTTATACTTACATCTGTATAGCTGAATTCCATTGGTTAATTTTTTGGATTAATTAAGCTTGCTCATTAAAAGAAATATTACAACTCTAGATTGTTTTTCCATGGAAGACTATTTGTGTTACATTAACATGCAATATAATTTTTAAATTTTGGTACCAACAAACTACTAGAAACTTGTAAAATTAAATCTATTAAATATCTTTTTTGATAATGCAAATAGTGCTGATTTTATTCCTATTATTGCATAATATATCAGAGATACAAACTGATCTCTGAGCTCAAGGGAACACTTACAGTACTGAAATCATATTCTGACTCACACATTTCACTGAAACTCCAAATCCTTTGTTATCTCCAGGGACAAGTCATATAAGCATATAAATAAAAAATACACAAGCTTTTTATTAACATATCACTAAAAACATCTATTTAAATTAAAAATAGCAGAAATATTTATAACACAAGGTATTTTTACAGCAATAAAATCTAATGCATAGATGATGGAAATGTGAAGCCATGTTTGAGAGAACATATTAGATAAGAAGTGTCTTGGTTACTTTCTCTCATTGCTGAGACAAACACCTGACACCCAAAATTAGGGAAGAAAAGGTTTATTTTGCTTACAGTTTTTGGTGGCTGCAGTCCATAATCAGCTGGCTCCAAGGCAGGATGTCATGGCACTGGGGCAACACTTCAGGTAGAAGCCAGAACAAAAGAGAGAAAAAGGGGAAAGCAAACTTCTTCTCCTTCCTTATATTGTACACAGGTTCCCCACCCCCAAGATGGGGGTAACACTCACAGAATGTCCTTGCCCTCCTTTGAACAGGATGAGGATATTTACAAAGTAAGAACTCTGGCACCCTGCTGAGTCCCTCAGTTAAACCTCTAAACTTCTCAAGTTGACACAATGTATCAACCGTAATAATCATCCCTTGTAAACTTGGCAACCAGGCATATTTCTTTAAAACAGCCTTCAAATACCAAGGCATACTAATTCTTACCATTTTGCAACTTGAACATTATAACACTGCTTGACAATTCTTAACAACCAGCATTAAATCTATCAACATTATATTACATTAGAAACATAACATTTTGTCCTTGAACCCCCAAAGACTCATGCACATCCCTTTATGCAAAAGGCATTTAGTCCATCTGCAAGAGTTGCCAAAGTCCTAACAGTTTCAGCATGGTTGTAAAGATCAAGTCCCAAGTATCTTCTGAGATGGAAGGCAAACCTTAGCTGCAAGCCCCTGTACAAATGAAAACAAAGTTAAACATTTTCAACATGCAACGGCACAAGATAAACACTTTCATTCCAAAAGTTACAAACAGGAGGGTACAAAGCATTGGGACCAACACAAGTACAAAATCCAGCAGGGAAAATGTTAAGTCCTGTAGTTGCATGTCCAGCATCTGCAGCAATCTGTGGCAAATTCTGAGCTCCAAAGGGCTTATGTGGTCCCACGCCTATGGCACTTCTCATAGTCACCAATCCCATGGCATCTCTCTTGTGCTGGCTCTACTCCCCCATTGCAGGTTTTCTTAGATGATCCATTGTCCTGGCTTTGCCAAACTTCAGGGGTTTCTGGTGCACCTTTGGCTTCACACTCACAGCTTCACACATTGCCCTCTCAGGTGCATACTGTATGGCCTCCCAGGCCCTCTGAAATTGGGGTGGAAGCCTTCTCAACCTCACAACTTGTGCATTCTGCATGCACCTAAAATCAGCTCCATGTGGATGATGCCGAGGTCTGTTGCCAGCTGGAGCAGTAGCCAGGCTTTCCTCTCTCTTGGCTGTAGAGGTTGAATGCCTGGGATCGCTGGGCACTCTGAACCTGATTGTGAGGAACAGATTCTCTATGCCACCACCATTCTGGAATATCTTGGGTCCTCTGCTGCCATTCTAAACACGGTGCTCTGAGGCTTTCTCCTCAAAGCAAAGTCTTTCATTTTTGCAGTTTGGAAGCTACACAGTTTCGAGGCTTGCTGCTTTTTGCACGGCCTTCTGGCCATCTTTTCCATTTCTCTGTTCCTTTTCAGCAATTGAGGTCTCAGCTCTATCTTTACAGTCCACAGCTTTATGGGAGCTTCCTTTCTGGCCAAACTTACAACATTTTAAATCACCATGCTGGGCTATTTGCTCTTGATTCATGATATAAATCTGGCTAAGAGCCCCAACCATAGCCATGCCATAGCCGCAACATTTGACTGCCTTGAAATTTCTTCTGCCAGATTAATCAGTCCATTGACCTTAATCTTAGTCTCAGGCAAAGTCTCGGGACCTGAGCAAAATTCAGGCAAACTTTTGGACAAGCCATAACATACATCAACGGGAGTCCAACACCCAATGCAGTCCTTCCCAGCAGAAACCTCCTTAGCCTGGTATTTACCAGCAGGCTCTCTATCAGACTTCTGGTCTCTGAGCTCTGACCAGAATCTCCCCTACAGAACAGCCTGTTCCAGCTCTATGTATACAGGTGACATCTTTGAACCTTTCCAAACTCTTCCCACAAGCCATTCCCAAAGGCTCTTGAACCACATGGTCAGGTACAGTCACAGCAATGACCCCACTCCTCTGGTACAAAATTCTGTCTTGGTTACTTTCTCTTGTTGCTGACACAAACACCTGACACCAAAAATTAGGGAAGAAAAGGTTTATTTAGCTTACAGTTTTTGGTGGTTGCAGTCCATAATCAGCTGGCTCCAAGGCAGGGTGTCATGGCACTGGGGCAACACTTCAGGTAGCAGCCAGAACAAAAGAGAGAAAAAGGGGAAAGCAAACTTCTTCTCCTCCCTTATATTGTACACAGGTCCCCCACCCCCAAGATGGGTGTAACACTCACAAAATGTTCTTGCCCTCCTTTGCACAGGATGAGGATATTTACAAAGTAAGAACCCTGGCTCCCTGCTGAGTCTCTCAGTTAAACTTCTAAACTTCTCAAATTGACACAATGTATCAACCATAACAAGAAGCCATGCATTTATTCATGCAGTGATGTTCTTTTTTTCACTCTTTTTCTTTCTTATGTAACATATATTGCAGTAGACATTGAATTTAAGAATGATTATGATATATTAAAAAAACAAGAAAAGTAATGCAGACAGAATTTTGTGCACTATGATATAATGAGCTAGACCTCAAAATAAATAAATAAATAAATAAAAATTGGGAACAAAGACACTGAGATTGTAAGAGAGGAAAACAATTCAGAACCTACCGAAATACATATGTCTATGTGAAAACACAGGTAGAATCACATGCCTAATGTTACATAGAATTTCTCTATTTCCTGCTCTATCTTCTTTTCTATTTACTATATCAATGGACAATGACAGAGAACACAACAGGAGAGCTTTCTAAAGAGTTCTTTGCTTTTCTTCCTCACTGGCAGTGTCAATAACTAAAGAGGTCATTATTTTGTCTTCTAATTAATGTATTTAATGATTTGAGAAAACTGAAAATGTATTATTTTCCTATGAAAATTTCACTTCCAAAAGAAGCATAACCAAGGCAGTATATTAGCCCTAGGCAAATGAATAATTTGGCTAAATCAAAGGGCAAAGAAAAATAGATAAAAGAGGAAAGTCTACTCTGTAGATCTCTCTTTCTCTCTCTCTTAATCTTTATCCTCTTCACCTTGGTTCTTTTCTTCTTCCAATTTTCCCATCACCTGTCCCTCTCTCTGGTGTTGTCCAACATCCAATTCAGATGGATAACTTTTTTCTGCCAAGTGTGTGACTCTCATGCAGAGCCTGAACTGCAGTGAATGAACCAAAAATATACTGTAATATTCAGTTGATACATTCCCATCTGAAAATAAAGCAAGTTAAAGTTTTAATTTTATTGTTTTCTTGTAGGCAATATCATAATCTTTGTTTTCTAAAACAATTTTCAAGTATATTTAAAGGGATATAAATAATTACTGTTGACTTATATTACTTTAAATCCAAAAGAAAGGATGTGACTCTCACTCCTGTCCTTTTAGCTCTTCTTTTACTCAAATCTTTCTTCTTTCTTCTACTTTAACTTCAGTTCTCATTATCATACACATTCTTTAATCCTTACTTCACAAATTCCACCTAATGTAAAAGACCTCTCTGTCCTTTGTGTCCTTCCTCTCAGTTCCCAAAGTTGCTTTAGTCTACCTCTCCTAAATCTTTTGTTTCTTCTCTATGCAGGAAGTGCTCCTGAAAAACAAACAAACAAACAAAAACACTTGCTGTGCACTTTCACAACATGTAAGGATTTTTTCGTATTTTATACATGCATGTAATATTACATAATCATGTGTTTATTTTAAGAGGTTGGTGCATGCATTTTACCAATTTTTAATCAGTTTAAATTCCCTTGTAATTATATTCATTCATGACTTATGACATACTGATAGTCTGTAACTAGCTTTACAGTTTTTGTCATTCTTCATGGCCAAATATAATTTTGCCGCTGAAAACAGTTTACCTTAGTTACTGTTTTTCTTCTTAAAAAATAAAAGTACACTAGCCTGTATTTTAATTTTATTGTTATACTAAATGTTACATAACATTTGTTTGTAAAATCTAAACCATCATTATTCAATGTAAAGTTTGAAGAATGGTTGTGAACTATTTAGGACTCATTTGGAGTAATATCAGGCCCTTTAGTCATATTGATATAAATTCCATTCTGCTCAGGATGTGATTTTGTCCTGCTTGAATATTTGGGAATTCCTGAGTAAGCTCCCAGGTATAGGCAAAGGGTCAGAATCAGGAGTGAAATACAGTTCCTACACTTAAAAGCTTATTTAAAATCTGTGGTCTTAGAGTTTTGATAAGGACTTGGTACTGAGAAATGGCATGAAAGAGACTTCTTGAGGTTGTATTTCTGTTTCATTTATCTATTTGTAAGTGAAGATTACATAAGTACATTACATTTTGATATCTTTTCTATTTAATGTTCCATTTTTCTTCTTCTTTTGTAGCAAACAGAATTGCATTACAGGTTGAAGCTTCTCCCTGACTTTTGCTTCTTTCTTTAAAATTCCTTTTTTCTCCCAGTAATTTTCCTATCTTTCAGTGGCATTATTCCATTGTAGTTTAAGAAGACCAAAACAGATAAAACACTTTACGCTAGGACTGACTTTCCCTTCATTTCTCTCACTTTCCATTTTCTCACAATAATTTTCTTATCTTCCAATGGCATCATTCCATTGTAGTCTAAGATGATGAAAACAGATACATCATTATAACCTAGACGTTGGCAGTGTTTCTAGAACATGAGAATTCAATTAATGCTATCAACAAAATGGTCAAAAACTCAACATGTGCATTGTTAAAACTGTCTCTGATCAGCCTTCTCAACACTGTTCAACTGGAGGAAATTTAAAGATAGCCTGTCACAGGGAAGTTTAGATTGATAGCATGCTCAGTTGGTCTCTTTAATATTGTTACGGTTTGTATATAGATGGCCCCCCCAAGCCTCATGTAGTCATGGAAGCAACTGAAGCTAGCATTTGTGGTTGACTCATTGTCTAGCTCTGGGATTGGTGGCATGAATTCTGCACCCGCCCAGGGACAGAGCTGACATACAATGTAAGGTTGGAATGGGGGTGTGTTTTCCTCTTTGGTGTGGTTCGCTCTTGCCTGCTTGTAGCCGCTATGAACAGCTGCCCCTCAGCCATGCCACCTTGCCTTGGAACCAGCTGAGTATGGACTGAAACCCCCAAAACTGTAAGAAATAAACCTTTCTTTTCTTCAGTGTCAGGTATTTTGTCCCAGCAACAAGAAAAAGGTAACCAAGACAAATATGTATTATTTTTGTAAATAAAAACTCTAGGTATTTATACCACATGTATTTGAAATTATAAGTTTACATTTGTCTCCTGCAAATAAAATGAAAAATGACACCCTCAGTGAGAATATATAATTTATGATAAAACCAATACATCTAGGGAGACATGTATTTAAAATGAGCTAAATACACTTTCCATTTTATTTATAAAATGACATTATTTCTGAAATTTTGAAAATTAGAAGTTGTATCATCATAAGTAATATAATGTATTCCTTCAAACCTTATATCAGGAAGTATTTTCCAATAGCAGTTAGAAATGCCAGATTGTGAAAAAATAGCTACTTATTTTATCATATCAATTAGACACTTTTATCCCTCTATATACATTTGTCTTCTGTATCAAAACCAGTTTTGGTTTTAAATTTAATCTTAATAATATGTTTATCATTTTGCTTGTTGAAGTGACTGAAATGCTGTAACCAATAGACATGTTTATTTAGAATCACATATGCTATTTCAGTAGTCTTCTAGTAAATAGTGTCAGAAAATATTTGCATTAGTAATTAAGTTGAAAAATTTTCTGTCAATCTTGTATATGTCCCACTGTACCCCTTTCATTTCTCTCCAGTAGGAAGGAGACTGGTAGGAAACGACTGGTTCTAGAAAATCCTGAAGTTACTGAAATCCATGAATACAGAAATTTTCAGATACTCAAGTTTCTCAAATAAAATATCATAGTATGTGACACATATTAAATCATCTTAAATTATGTATAAAAATGAATACAACATAAAGGCTATGGAAATAGTTGTTGTACAATATTATTTAGAGAATAATAGCGTGAATTTTGAGTCTCTACATGTTTAAACTTTTCTTTCAAGTAGTTTCATTTTACCATTAGCTGAATGCACACATGCAGAATCTGTGAATAGAGAGGGCTGGCTATATATATATAAGCATAAAGACACAGTTAATATAAATTTTATGCATATAAATAACGGGAAAAATTGGAGAAAAGTTTTTAAAAGTCAGTTTATATCCTTTTTACTTGGTTCTGTGAATAAAAGACTTAATCAAAAAATCCTTATGTCAATCAGACTAATTCTGTGCATTATGCTAGTAAGTACTGCATCAACTATCTCTTCAACAAATTACCGTAGAGACAGATATTCTAAGGGAGGAATTTTCAAATCTTCATGTATAAATAATGAATAGTGATGAAATTTTTCAAGAGTGATGTAGAAACACATAGAAATTCCAGTTGAGAAGGATAGAATATCAACATGCAATATGCATTATGCAAATGCAAAAATATTTGATATGAGCTAATTTATTAACATGATTTAAAAAAGGTAAATCACACTCTTGCATTAGCCATGATATCTTGGTTAGTGTTTTAGGGAGAGAAAAAAAGACTTTTTTACATAAATCTGCATTTAAATACTATTTATTTCCTTTATTAGCTGTTGATTTTTACTTCTCATCATCAGCTCTGTTTTCTGTAGCATACCCATAATACCTTTTTAATATATGGGTTAAATTATGTACTGATAAAAGTATTGATATGAAAAGTGTATCAAGTCATTAAGTATTGCATCTTTTTATTTTTCTCTATAGAGTAAAGTAACACACAAATTGATTTCTTTGTTATCACACACCCTAGATATTCTGCTTTCTATTTGACATGAAATTTCATGACTTATCATCTGATTACTGTTGTCCATTAGTTTTGAAGGAAATGATATCTCAGTTCTATTAGATTGACATGGAAGATTTGAGGGGCCATTTGCAAAATCTGCTCCATTTTTTCAGCTCAAAGTTATTTATTACTTTCTTCTGATTCATTTGTTAGAGTATTGTGGAGATAGACAGACCTGCTTTGGACACATAGGATCTTACCAAGAAAACTTTCTCTGTAATTTGAACAAATCACATTCTAGGTGACTATAATAATAGATCCTGATTGTAGCTTTGAGCCATTTTAAATATTTTTAAACATAATTTGGTGATGAGATATATTAAATTAAATGAACAAATGAAACTACAAATGAAAAATGAATGATGTGTTTTTGAGCCCTTAAGCTGTGGTGGCAAACCTATGGCATGAATGCTGCAGTAGACATGCAAAGTCTTCTCTGCAGGCACGTGAGCCAAGACACCCCAGCCAATATTTGACAAATTACAGCATGCACTCAATAGCAAAGATTATATTAATTGTGCTGAAGCATGCCAAATGCAAATGTTTCCCTTTCAATGAAAACCTCTTTGTATCATTCAAAGCTCTGTTATTGTGTTCTGCTTTTAAAAGAAAATATATTAATATATGAGTTTTTTTTTTTCTAAACTAAAACCTCAGTGTTCAGGTTAAATTTCAGTGTTGACACTTTGCTTTAAATAAGTGGACTTTGGGTTGCATTTTGGGGACTCAGTCTCTGAAAGATTTGCCATCACTGCCTTAAGCATTTGATTTTAGCCTTTCCTTACAGAAAATCATGTTGAAGGTTTTAGTTGCTTCAAAAACATGTGAACAATATTAAAGTTATTGTTGATAATTTTAATATAATATTTTTAATAATGAAAATGTATATTAAGTGAAAGTCTGAAGGATAGCACATTTAGATAATAGGTCAAATAATTAAATCAAATAATAACAGAAATGCTAATTAATTTAAAAACTTGATCAGATATCTTAGTGTTGGCATAGTTTTTCTCAATGTTTTTCATTTTTTTTAGTGGTAACAAAATGTAGATTATTTTCCTCTTTTCATTATGGGAACTTTTAATATGATCATAAGACTACTGGGTATAATTTGATTAAATGACAGAAGAAATCCCTGGGGATACAGTTTACACCAGGCTCAATATACCTAGGTTTTAACTTTTTTTCTTTCTTAATGTTGGTTTTCTTGATTAGAACAGCAGGGGTTTCCATGAAGGAGGATTCAATGTTTATTAGTGTAAATTATATTCCACATTTAGATTGCTTTCAAAAACAAAGTAATGAATATGTATTTTTTCTATCCTGTAGTTGCTAACTTGCCTATATCTAAATCTTTCACTGCTTATCAGTGAACAAATATGTATCAGGTACCTAATCTGTTCAGGGACCTATACCAGATACTAGGTGACCACACACCAAAAATTAAATAATTAAATTTTATTTCATTAATGGATTTTGGTCTTATGTACACAGTTCAACATTAGCATGTTATCCTAAGAAAAATTTTGAAACGATGAGAGTTCTACCAACATCGTATTTAGCATTTTGAACATAATGCAAAATTTTGCAGGTGCAAAAATCTGTTTTTTGCTTCTTCGATCTTTCTATTCATTATTAAGCATGTGTGTCGCCAATCTGTTATAATGATCAGTTAATTCAGTTGAAAATACTTATGTAAATTCACTAAGATAAATGATTTATGTGGCAAAAAAGCTATATTGTCACTTTATCTTTAAAAGGTCAAAATCCACCATATGACAGAAACAGTTCAAAATGAGCTTTAAAAATAAAATTTATCCTAACAACATTTCAAAACATTCTCGAGTATCATTTTGCACATTGTGAAGTTGTATGGAATTAGAATAAAAAATTTCAAACTTATTTGGAGGCATCTTATTAAGATAATTTTACCTGAATATGGTTTATATGTGCTTTGGAAAAAGTATATCAGTTTAAAGTATACTTAGGAATAAAATATTGGAACTTTACAGTATACTTGATGTTATTTCACCATAGATGTTCAAGACATGATGATGACAGTGGTGGTAATGACTGATGATAATGATGATACTGATATAGATAACCAATTATTCTCATTGTGATGATGAAGATGAAACTGATGTAGTTCAGTTTTCTAGTTATGGTGACTGTGAGCAGCAGCAGCAGCAGCAGCAGCAGCAGCAGCAGTAGTAGTAGTAGTAGTAAAAAATCTATTACTTCAAAACATTTGATTAATATTTAATATAGGTGAGTTTTTGAAGAAAATAGGTGTTAACAAATAAAAAGGCAAACAATAGCATGCACTTTTAAAACATATTAAAAGAGGGAAAGAAGGAAGGAAGGAAGGAAGGGAAATAGGGAGATAGGAAAGAAGGAAGGAAGGATGAAAGAGAAGGAAGGAGAAAAGAAGGAAGGATGGAAGGAAGGCAGGGAAGGAGGGAGAAAATAAGACCCAGAGGGGAAAAGAGGAAAGAATGGTTTCCTAATCATACATAAACATTCTTATCCATGAAATATGCTTGGGCCAGGAATTTAACTCAGTGGCCTAAGCGCCTGCCTGCAAGCACAATTTTGTGAGTTTGAGAAACAGGCTTATCCATGAGGAAGAAGAATGTTATTCTGGCATATCTGCACATTATATACTGAACATTATTTGATGAAGACAATAGTTCTACCATTAAGTATTCAAATAAAACTGAAAAATATGTTTTGATTTAGTCTAGAAACTTTTGACAATGGAGCTGAATCCTGGGGTATAGGGTGAGGCAATTATCTCTGGTTTTGTGAAACTCGTAAAAGAGGAGAATTATCTGTATCTGGATATCTAGCATTTCTCAAATTATATTTTATATAATGTTTTCTAAATTGAAATTCAGCTATCAATAGCTTAGTTAAATATATTTTTTCATGGAGTCTTTGAGTCCTCTGGGTTTCTCAGACATCACAATGCTTTCACTTGCATTTAAAACTAGAAATATATCCTTTAAAATTGGAACAAATAGAAAAATAAAACACAAACATGTGGTCCCTGTGTATGGGCAAGGGATGTGATCTCTGCAGAATGTGCTCTCATGAACACTATTTTATTACAGGGACAGGGGAGATACCAATAATGATGAAAATAAATAATGACCATAAGTAGTCAGTGTTGACTATTTGTGTGTACCCATGTAAGGTGAAATA
>RJWT010038052.1:0-12941 GCA_004365215.1 Cuniculus paca
AAATTGGATTATAAACTATGCCTGTCATCTCCAGCTTGATACCACTTCAATTTTTACTAAAGTAGGAGCTAGGAATTATAAAGAACTAAAGTGATTAGAATTAACTGTGGATTGAAACGATTTATTTATGGAGCTTTGGCCTCTACAGCAAAATTTAATATTAATTAAAACATTCAAACCCTGAAGTGTTTTCCCAGCTATATTTTTAAAGTTCTGAAAGCTGGTTGTGGGTATTCTAGTCGTGGTGTGAGGTGTAGGAGTGAAGGCCCCAGGGTCTGAGGATCCGTGTTCCAGGTGGGCACTGGCATTTGTTGACTATGTTATTAGAAGTCACTTAGCTTCTCTGGGTTTCAGTTTTCTTGTCAGTTTAAATGGAGATACTAATATTATGATTCTGTGTGGCTACAGGAAACCAGCTCACAAAATAGTCACTGCATCCCTATCTAGTTTCAATATTGTACTGGGACTCAGTGATGAAGGAAACTGCCTGGCCAATGGGCCAAAGAAAGTGTGCTGAGCCCTCAGTTCTAAAGCATCACCTCTGTGCTGCAGGGACTGGCTTGGGCCAAAGTCACCTTTCTTCTGTTTAGAGCCCAGGTTAGCAATTCAGTTTCGCTGCACACAGTACATGTTTCCCTTTACCTGGGTTTCTTTTCCTGCTGACTGACTACCCCAGTGCAGCAAGCAGGAGAACTTACAAAAAATGGACTCTGAAAAGAAGAGGAGGTGAGCAGAGCATAAGTCTCTGATCTGCCCTGAGGTTGTTTGACTCTGCTCTTCCCCTAGTACGCGGTGTGTTCGCAGGCCTCTGTGGAGAGGAGTTTGGAACTGGTGCACCAAAGGCCCTTGCAGGGCAAGGAGCGCCTCCTCCCTTGCATCATGGAACTAATGTAAAATGCCATAGGTAATCAAAAACAGCTTTTCTTACTAAACGAAGTTCTCCTTTCCCTCATCAGGTAAAAAGAATAGCAGAAGTCCTCGAGGCACGTTGGAGAGACAGAAAGGAGCAAGGAATGGGCAGGGGCTATGTGATACAGGTTGGAGAGGTCACACTCAGGCTCCATCTTTGATCTCAGTGGGTTTTGGTCTTTGTCAAGCATCAGAATCACCTACAAGGACTGTTTCTGAAGCTGTAAGTCTGGGTGAAGCCTGAGAGCTTACTTTTGCAACAAATTTCCAGGTGATGCTGATTCTGCTTTGTGATCTACTGTGCTTGAAGGGAGTGCTGTCTTAATGAGTATGTTGAATCAACCCAACATCTTTCTTGGAGTATTAATAAGCCATGAAAATCTTTGGATCTGTTGGATACAATAGAAAACTATAGCAGTGAGGCTTTAGAATGGTGTCTTTAAAGTCTGACTTAGAAACCACCCTTGTCATAATCACCTAGAGACTTGCTACTCAAAATGTGGTTGCTAGAGTGCAGAATCAGCATCAGCTGGTGTTTATTATGAATGCAAAATTTCAGGGCCCATCCCAGACCTAATGAACTAGAACGTGCTTTTGACAAGATCTCTGGGTGATTTTGCAGGTGCAATACAGGTGACAAGCATTGCTCTAAGGGTTTCACAAGCGTACTATTTGGGTGGGTGTCATTGTGGGTGGGGCTGGAGAGGTGGGACTTGCCATTACTGTATTATAATCAGGAATCATTGTATAATAGTTTAGCTGAGGGGGAGCTGTGCCAGGATCAATGGGTCAAGCCTTCAGAGAGCATACATATCTGCACCTACGGGAAACCTACAGGAAGGCAGGGTTATTTCCATGTGTAGTCTATCAACCCTAATAGCATCTTTTTGAAGATCAATAGGTAATGCAGTACTCTTTATTCTGTATGGCAGGTGAGGTTTGAAGGTTTGAGAATAAATCATGGGTAAAAGGGTGGAACCAAAAGAGGATGGAACACTCAAATTTCTTAATCCATTCATTAGGAGGTGGACATTTGTTTTTTTATGGTATTTGACTATTATAAATAAAACTGCTATAAACATTCATGTATAAGTTTTTGTGTGGATGTATTTTTTTCTTTTTAACTTTTTTGAGATTTTGGTGATTGAACCCAGGGCCTCACACATACTAAGCAAGTGCTTTACCACTGAGCTACATCCTCAGTCCATCGATGTATGTTTTCATTTCTCTTGGGTATGTACCCATGAGTGGATTCACTAGGTTATGTTTTAGCTCTGTATTTGATCTTTAACAAACTTCCAGACTGTTTTCAAAGAGTCAGCAGCAATTTTCATTCTCATCAGCAATGCTCAAGTGGTTCAGTTTCTCCATAATCTTGCCAACACTTGTTATTACCTGCTTTTGATCATAGTTGTCCTAGTAGATGTGGGTATATCCTTGTGATTTCCACTTACATTTGCTTAATGGTCAGTGAATTGAACTTTTTATGTGCTTACTATTTGCATGTATTCTTTAGAGAAATGTCTATCAGATCCTTTGCCCATTTTTGAATTGTTTTATCTTTTTATTATTGAGATTTAAAAGATTTTCATGTATTTTATATACAAATTTCTTATACATGATTTATAAATATTTTCTCCCATTGTGTGGCTTTTTTTATTAACTTTTTTGATGGTGTTCTTTGAAGCACAAGAGTTTTTAATTTGGTAAAGTTCCACTTATCTATTTTTTTTTCCTTTGTTCATTTGTGTCATTTCCAGAAGATTTTCCAAGGTTACAATGATCTACTCCTATATTTTCTTTTAAGAAAGTGAATGTGTGTAGTGCATATGTAGTATGTTCCTTTATAGATATACACATACATATAGTATGTGTATATGGCTTTTAGCTAGACTACCCACCACCCGCAAGCCTCATTTACTCATAGGAGGAGCTTTTTAGAGATAGCTGCATATAGGGTGTGTGATACTGGGATTAAGGATGGTTGATACTAGATTAGTCCATTAATTGGTTTATCACAGTTCTGGGTAGTGGGAGGGTGCACCTTAGGTGTGGCTTATAGCCTGGATGGAAATAAAGGGACAGAAAGAGGCAGGCTTGCTGTTTGCTGCTTGCTGCTGCTTTCTTCCTGCCCTGCCATGGACTGTTTCTCTTCTACTATGCCCCTCTGCCATGCTATCCTGCATGGGAGTCAGCTGACTATGGACTGAAACATCTACAAACTGTGAACTGAAATAAACTTCCTCTTTTAACTTTTGGATGTCAGGTATTTTGTCCTAGCAGTGAGAAAAGTAATTAAGTCAGATTTTGGTACCAGAAGTGGGATCACTGCTGTGGTACTACCTGGCTGCATGATTCAGAAATCTTTGGAACTGACTGTGGAAAGGGTTTGGAAAGGTATGAAGTTGGTGGGTGAAAAAGCATCCCTGGAATGCTGTAAGATGAACTTGATGAGTGATTCTGAGCAAAGCTGAGAAGGCGAGAATGCTGATAAATATGCAGCTGATAGGGACCAGGATCAGGAAGTTTCTGTTGGGAAGGAGGACTCCTTTAGTAGTTAGACTCTAGACCACATGTGATATGCTGTGGCTGAAATTCGCCTGCATTTTGCTTATGTCCAGAGACTTTGCCTAAGACTGAGATTTAGGATGCTGGACTAATTAATCTGGTGGAAACAATATCAAAACTGTCTAATGTTGAGGTGGTAGCAAGCTACTGTGAAGGGCCTTTAGCCAGCTGTACCTTGAGAATCAGGAGCAAATGATCCAGCAGAATGATTTAAAGAGTTCAGTTTGGCCAGAAAGAAAGCTCAAGTAAAGTTGTAACCTACAAAAATGGAACAGAGATCTTGGTTGCTGAAAAGGAATAGGACAATAGAAAAGATGGCCTGAAGATATCACAAGAACCAGCAGGACTCCACCTTTTTCAGTGTTAAAATTGCAAAAATGAAAGACTGCTTTGAGAAGAGAGTCCCAGAGTACTGTGTTCTAGAATGATGGTAGTCTAAGGAATTTGTCCTGTGTGATTTGGTTTATAGTGCTCAGCAATTAGGCACTTGACCCCTACAGCCAAAAGAAAAGGAAGCCTGACTATTGCTCTAGCTGGTGGAAGACCTTGGCATTATCTATGTGGTACTGGTTTTAATTGCATGCAGAATATAAGAATTGAGGGGTCAGGGAGGCTTCCACCCAGATTTCAGAAGAAGGCCTAGGAGGCCAGGCACTGTAGCCTTGAGAGAGAAATGTATAAAGCTGTGAGTGTGAAGCTGAAGATGCAGTGGAGACCCCAGAAAGGTACAGAGGAGATCCCAGAAAGTTGGAGAAGGCAGGAATGTGGTTCATTTTAGGAAAGTTACAAGGAATGAGCAGAGCTGGCCAAAAAGAGAAGCAATGAGAGTTACAACTACTGGCAGTACCATGGAGCAGAACCACCCAAGTCCTTTGGAGCTCACATTTTGCCACAGATTGCCCCAGATGCTAAACAAGTAATTACAGTATTTAACGTTTGTCCTGCTGAAGTTTGGTCTTGCTTAGGTCCTATTTCTGTCTAGTCCCATACTTGTACTTTTTGGAATGAGAATGTTTACTTTGTGCCATTGTATGTTGGAGTTGTTTAATTTTCTTTTCATTTGTACAGAGGCTTTCAGCTAAAAGTTTGCCTTAATCTCAGAAGTCACTTTGAACTTGGACCTTTCAGCAATACTGAAACTCTCAGGACTTTGAAAACTCTTAGAGATGAACTAAATGACTTTTACATAAAGGGAGACACATGAGTATCCTGGGGCCCAAGGGTGGAATGTTATGACTTGTGTTTAGATGTCCTCCTAAAGCATCATGCACTCATAGTTGGGACTTTTCAGAGGTGGCTGGATCCAGGGCAGTGGTGGCAAACTTATGATACATGTGTTATTTCCTTTTCTTTTAAGATAAAAGATGTTACTATATGAGTTGCTTTTTGTAAACTAAAACCTCAGCATTCAGGTTTAATCTCATTGTTGGCACTTTGAGATAAATAACTGTGTATTGGGTTGCAGTTTGAGCACTGATGTATAAAAAGTTTGTTATCACAAATCTAGGGTAAGTGATACTGGGATACTGATTGGTTTAGCATAGTTCTGGATGTGGATAATTGGAAGGCCAACCATGAGTGTCGGTGGTACCACCCAAAAAATTCATCACCTGAATGGAATAAAAAGAACAGAAAGAAGATAGGCTTGTTGCTTGCTGGTGCTTTCTGTCTGCTCTGCCATGGACTGTTTCTCCTCTGACATGCCCCTCTGCCATGCTGCCCAACCTTGCAGCCAGCCACCAATGGACTGAAATCTCTACAAACTGTGGGCTAAAATAAACCTTTCTTCCTTTAACTTTTGGATGTCAGGTATTCTGTCCAAGCAACAAGAAAAGTTAACAAAGGCAATATATATATACATATATACTATATAGTGTAGTGCTTACATTTAGTTTTTTGATTCAAATTGAATTAATTTTTAAGTAGTATGAGCAAAGGGCTAAATTTCAATCATTTGTATGTAGATAGACAGTTGTCCCAGCACCATTTGTTGGATACTGTTTTTTTCCCCATAAATTGATTTGGCATCTTAAAATATTTGTTTTTTAAACTCTACATCTGTATCAGAGTTACCTGGGAGTGTTAAAAATATACCAATCCTTGGATCATTTTTTGGTACTAATAAATCAGAATATTGGAGAATGAAAATATCCAAGTAATTCTTTTTCATTCATGCATATTTGTAGCACATAACATTTATATTCATCTTTGGGAGTAGGCATGTGTACATAAAACAGCTTGATTCTTGTTTAATCCCCTTCTCCTTTCTATCCAACTGTGAACCTTATACCCATAAAAGAAGCCTTGCAGATTATTTGCTATGCCATACAGTCCACTGGAGTCCAGTGTCTCCTGTTACTAATAGTATACTTGGGAGAACTTTCTCCTCTTAGACCAAATCTGCAGAAATAGGCACTTGCCCAGCTCCTCCTGCCTCCAACTGTGCAGGTAGTGATTGCACTGAACAAGGCGCAGCAGTAGACCTCAAGGGCCTCTCAGTCTACCACAGGGGACTCCAGTGACTAATGTTCTTACACTTACTAGTCTGCCCTCTTGTCTTTCACAATGAGAGCATTTAATGCCTACCACAGGATTAGTCTCTTGACTTTCTTAGAAGATCATGATAAAAATATAGAGCCTTAGCATCACTATTCCCTGCCTTAAATCACTGCAGTGCCACACTTTTTCTGATTCCATTCTCAGTTGAGGTAGGAGGCAGAGATAAGACAATTAAGAAATTCCAGCCTCTTGTTTAGATCTCATTTCCAAACCCAACCTTGGGCACACACTCAGCACCTTTGCACTTTCTTGCTTTGGAGCTTAACTGCTGCCTTTCTATGATAGACCACCCTCCCTTTGCCCAATCTACCTCTCCTGTCTGTGATGACATAACTTGAGGCAGGAGACTGAGTGTGGCAAAACTGGCTGGGAAATAGGCATGACCTATTAATTATAAAATCCAGCACACATGTGCAGAACCATTTCCAAAGCCACACATACAGACTTTTCACCAGAACTTGAAGAAGTTTTCAGTAAGATGGCCTAGACCTAACATCAGCCTAAGGAATGGTTCATACAAAAAGGACCATCCACATTGAGATCTTGGCCACCGTGTTCCTTCTTGCACAGTGATCCACCCTCACTCTGGCCTAAATTCACTCTGGCCTAAATTCACTCTGCAGAGCATATTTCTTTTCCTGCCTTTAGTAAAGATAAGACCTTTGTCTTGGTTACTTTTCTCTCGTTGCTGAGACAAAATACCAGACACCCAACATGAAGGAAGGAAAGGTTTATTTCTTACAGTTTTTGGAGGTTTCAGTCCATACCCAGCTGGCTCCAAGGCAGGGTGGTGTGGCTGAGGGGCAGCTGTTCATGGTGGCCTACAAGTGGCAAGAGCAAACAGGGCAAAAGAGAGAAAAACATGCCTTTTTCCCTCCCTTATATTGTGTGCCAGCTCCATCTCTGTGTGTGTGCAGCACTCACACCGTTAATCCTAGCGCTAAACAATGAACCAATCACAAACACTAGACTAAGCTGCCTCCATGACTGCATGAGGCTTTGGGGGCCACATAGACACAAACTATAACAACCTTGCTGCCATTTGTCCTTGTCTTGTCTAACTCTTTGTTCAGGACAGAAAGAACCTAGAAACCACCTTAGAAAGAGACTTTGGCACTTCAAGACCTGGTAACAGACTGGCACACCTTTAGATGTGCTTTCCCAGCTCCAAACCTCTGGGCCTTATTTAAGGAGTAAGCCCTGGCTCTGACCTTGCCCTGTGTTCTGCTTTCTGATCCAGATTCTCTACTTTCTAATATTTTCAATACCCAAAGTGCTTTGTATTGGTTAATTAGATGACTGTTTGCTGAGGCCCTAGATAACTTTGGCATGGGGACTGGCTACTAGAGGGATCAAACCATGATCACAGGGTTGGAACTTTGAGTTCTGGAGGTTGAGGAAGAGGACCAGAGATTGAGTTAAATTTTACTTCTGAAAACCTGAACCAAATTGGCCAAAGCAAAATGGACATTTGCATGTAACTGAATAGCCCAGGCAGGAGTTTGGCTATGGATTGGTCAGAGATTCATATGTGCTTTCTGAATCATTGTCACTTGGTTCTTCTCTTTCATAATGATTTTTTCTTATGTTCTTTCTTGTGATAGCAAGAGAGTCTATAACAATCCCAGATATCCATCTTTTAAACTTCATATCTCATGGGAAAACACAAAAATCTCTTACCTGAAGTCTCATTATGACTTACTGAGTATGATGGCATTATCCATTCAACCTAGGCTTATCTCTATAACCAGACTGGTGATTCCATGCACTGATTAGCTTGGCCTTGAGTTTTATGCTTCACCCTTGGAGTTGGGAGTGGGTAGCAGCCCATATCAACTATAAAAACAAAATGAGGAGAGGGTGTTATGGTATAATACAAAATAAACATTTGGTCTTTGTCTTTGTTACTTTTTTCCATTGCTGAGACAAACACCTGACACCAAAGTGAAGCAAGGAAAGGTTTATTTAGCTTACAGTTGTGGAGATTTCAGTCCATAATCAGCTGGCTCCAAAGCAGAGTGGCATGGCACTGGGGCAACACTTCAAGGCAGCCGCCAGAGCAAAAAAGAGGAAAACAAGCCTCTTCTCTACCCTCATATTATACCCAGGCCACCCCCGCCCCCTTCCCAGGATGGGTGTAGCTCTCACAAAATATCCTTGACCTCCTTTGCACAGGATGAGGATATTTACAAAGTAAGTACTCTGGTTCCCTGCTGAGTCTCTCAGTTAAACTTCTAAACTGCTCAAGTTGACACAATGTATTAACCATAACAGTCTTTTTTTCCACTTCCTGGCTTAGTACTCCTAAGATTCTTGGAACTGACTGTGTTTTATATGCTAATTAGATGACTGTTTGCTGAGGCCCTAGATAACTTTGGCATGGGGACTGGTTACTAGAGGGGTCAAACCATGATCACAGGGTTGGAACTTTGAGTTCTGGAGGTTGAGGAGGAGGAGGACCAGAGGTTGAGTTCAACCACAAATGACCAATTGTTTTATCATGTTTGCCTCCAGGCTAAATTTTTCATAAAAACCCCTAGATGACAGGGTTTGAGGAGCTTCAGAGTTGGTGAACACTGTCAGGTGTGGGGAGGGTGGTATGAACAGGTTGTGCTCCCCTTTCTCTAATATCTTGCTTTGTGCATCTCTCCCATCTGGCTGTTCCTGAGTCATGCTTTTCACAGAAAACTACTAATAGTAAGCAAGTTTCCTGAGTTCTGCAAGTTGTTCTCTTGCTTTACTGAAACTAAGAAATAGAGAGCAGAACCACTACATTTATAGTAGTTTGGTCAGAACTGTAGGTGAATTTGACTTATGATGTACATCTGAAATTGGAGGGTAGTCTTACCAGCCCTCAACCTGAGGGATCTGTACTAACTCCAGATAGTGTCAGAATTAAATTGAACTGTTGGACACTCAGGTAGTGTCAGAGAATTGATGCTAAAACATACCACATATTTGGTGGTAGGGTAAACCCCCACTTAGGTAGATTCCTAGACAGTTGGTACCAGAAATAAGGTCAATGGATGATGGTGATGAAAAAGCACATGCCATGTACAGTTCTTCATCATAATTACATTGAAGATCTGCTTTCCTGACAGATGAGTTAATTGTGTGGATATCGTATTCTTATAGGGTATCACCTTCCTTCTCATACCAGGTACTATAACTCATCTGGAGAGTAGTTCATTGTTTGATATAGAGAGGAAAAGTTAAATTCTACAGTCAGCTGGGAAAGTTTAGGGGGTATAACTTTCCCTGAAGACAGTTTGGCACTTAATATATTACTTTAAAAGTGTTCGTACCACTTGAACTTGTAATCTTATATTTGAGGAATATATCCTAGGGGAATAAGCTGATATTTGAGTCAAGCTCTGGGTAAAATATTATTTATTGCAGCACTAATAAAATAGATTTCAGCACATTAACATATCCTTAGGATGCACTATTATGTAAAAACCAAACAATATGAAGAATTTAAGCCCATGACTAAATGATATATTAAATTTATAATAATTTATATGAATCAATTATTTATGTAACATATCTTTCATTAATAATTTACATAATACCATGTAAGTTATATAAAAAAGGCTTTAATAAAAGAACTGGAAATGAATACCATAACAGTGTTACCCTGGGTGGCAGGATAATCAATGTTTGAAATCTTTTTTTTTAAATATTTCTGTTTTATATTTTCTGATTTTTTAGAAAAGGATGTCTAATCTCCAGAAGAGCAAGTCATAGAGTTCTCCTTGTATTCAGGAAAGAAGTTATTAAAAATTCTTTTGCAGGAGCACATTTCATATCTATAGAATTAGCCTTATGTCTTTAGAGCTGTGTGGAGAGGCAAGGGAATGAGAGTTTATGGGCTGCATTGATTTTGCACTTTTTTTTTCGGACTTGTAACCTGTAAGCCATTCAGGGTTACACTCGAGGTGAATCCTCTTAGGATGTGCCAATAGGAGGTCAAATTGAAAGCTGGGACAGTAGAAATAAGGCTTGCTGCTCCTTGGGAAAAGAGGTTTTAAAACAGGCATTTCTCCTGGACAGACTCAGCAGGAGTAAGGGGCCCAAGGTTGTCTCCCAAATCTGTAGTGTTAGCTGTTACCAGTTGGGCAGTTGATCTTAAATCGCTGCATAGGACAGTGGGGTCCAAGAGATTTTTCTGAGGTCATTGCACACAGCCTGTAGTTTCTTTGAAAAGGCAGACTCCTGAGTCCCAGCAAAATAATGAACTTGGGAAAATGTATCCATACATCTCTTCCATTCTGTGCATCTCTCGACAACTTCTCTAGACTTCTGTTTGAGATTGCGCCTGTTCCCTGCTCTGTTGGTGATCTGGTTTAAAAGATCTGCTGGGTCTGAACACATATGTTTGGGTCTGACAACTTCAAAGATATCCCCAGACCTCTTTCCTCCTATCAAGTTGACATGTCAGGGTCCTTTGCCTTTAGTAGCTCCAGTCTTTGTAATCTGGCAAACTTATTGGTGGTTCTGAAAAAAAATGGCACGTAACTATACTCTTTTCCCATATAAAACTTGAATTTGCATAACCCAAGCATAATGACAGGCAAGGGTGGCAAGTGAGACTCCTAGTTCTCTCATATACTTTCTCTATAATCCTGCAAAGAAAGGAAAGAACCAGGACAGCTTACCACTAAGTATAATTAACATTGTTTGTGAAGGCTTTGATCTTTGGAGCACTTTTTTTGTCTTCCAACTTTAAATGCCGTATCATCTGAATGTCCGGATACCCATTATGTTTCTCTGTAGATTCAGGATCTCTGTGTTTTAAAACTTTTTCCTTTAGCTTGAGCTCTTTATTTCAACATCTAGGAAGACATTCAAACAGACCAGGATACTCTTAACTCAGGTAACAAGTTCCTTCAGGCTCGGAAATTCCCTAATCTGTCTGCCCCTACCTCCCTCCTTTTTATAATTTGCTTTTGACCATCCATTCAAAGTAAATCCTTCAGTTCCCATCTGCCCATGCTCCATTTTGCCCCTGGGCAGTCTCCTGGACCATCTCTTTGCCCCTTTTCGTCTAACTCCTCCTCTTCCTTACCTTTTGGCTGAGAGGAAACTTCCTTAAGAAATCTTCCCTTGGCACTTGAAGGCACCTTGGGTGCTCTTTCTATGCTTCCTGCTGCCTTCTGCAAAGGCCTGAGCATGTTGGCTGACTTGGTAGTCATTTGATAACTCACATGTTCCCCATCACTGTGAAATCCTAATGGGAAAGAGCTATGTCTCAGTTGTCCCTGGGTTTAGCATGTAGCAGCTGTCCAGAAAATGCTGGCACATGAATATTGAAGGAACATTGCTATAGGCCAGCTGTCCCCATCTGTTGCATCAGTTGACTAGTTGGTGGCTTTTGGCACCTTGAGTCTCATCATCCCAACAGGAAAAACTTTGCTCCCAAGTCAGAGGCAGAGGAACACTTTCCTTCCCAGAGGGGTGGTCTTTGGGGATCCCTAACTTTATGCCTCCTAGGTCCTGGCTCTCTCCAAGAACCCCCATTCTCCCTTGCAGTGTCCTTCTAGGCTCTTTTCTTGGACCAGTTAATGGAAAAACAGTGCTTCCATTTTCCATGTGACTTCTGAAGCTACCAGGCGGCATCTACAATCTTACATTTCTTCCTATAGCTTCTGTCTCTTCAGGAACCCTCAGGGACTCCCCCACCAACCTCCCATAAATATTACCCCTGCCCCTCATGGGTCAGGACTTTGCTGCTGCTCTCAGTTAATTATCCCTTTCCTTTGCCTTCTGCAGTCCTTCAACATTTGGTTTCCTTGCTGTGTATTTTCTCCCCAAGCTAGCCTTTGCCCATCTGCTTCTTAAATACAGATTTTTCCTCAAGTTTGGGGTTTTAACCTGCTGCTCTTTACTCTGAGCCTATACCCTCCCTTGAGAGTCCTTCCTATGTCTTCAGAAGAGATAGATAATTTGGAGATGGCTGGAAACTCTTAGAAAATGTTCTTAGGTTATCAGGAGTTCAAACACAGAAGGAATTCTGGAGCCTCAGTTCAGCTTGTGTCCTCCTGAATGAATCATGCCTTAGGGTGAGAGCAGGGCCTCAGGTGTCTCTTGGAGTGACTGAATGGCCCTGAGCCCACTGATGTGTCCCATCCTGCTATAAATCCAGTCACCACTTGCCCTATTCCCTGGACATCCACGTGGGCAGCCAGCTGCTGGGCCACCCTTGCCCACTGAGGAGAATGGGGCAGCTGGAGGAGCCGGTGTTCTACGTACCCAGGAAAAAGGGTGTGTTATGCAGGTGTGGGGTATGCAAGTTCTCCTGGTGGGTGCAGTTCTTATGTGAACACATATGCTGGATAATTACTTTTGCAGTGTCTGTACTTTCAGAGGCATCCACACCAACTACATTTAGGCTGAGTGTTCTAATAATTTATTTAGCAAGTGAACATGTCACCATTATATTAAAAGATGTGACATGGAAAATTTGATTGGATTTGAAATCTGCATTGTCACAAAAATGCTGATACTACTTGTCAATGAAAGAAAAGTTATTAAATTATTGCAGTATAATTAACACCTTTAAAGAGTTATAAAACTGATTTAAAATTTTTATTACATCCTTGTGTTAACATTGTGAAAGACCATCTAGAAGTTGGAGGGACTATCATTACAAAATACTTTTCACCAATCACTTGTAACCATTTTCAACCTGTAATCCCCAAGAGAAGGGGCACATTATCGCTTAGGAAGAGGTTGTAAAAATTATGTTCATGGTTACAAATTCAAATTTTCCCACATAAATATTTGAGAATATTTTATTTGAGAATTTCATATTTGAGAGTTTCTCAGCAGCTCTAATTCCTTTCCTGGATCCTGCACCCATATAAGTTCAGTATTTTATAGCTTTCTGAAACTTTTGTATTTTA
>RJWT010038053.1:0-12942 GCA_004365215.1 Cuniculus paca
CCAGAATGGGGAAGCCGATACAGTTAGTGGAGTTATACGATAAGTTTTACCATCTTTATTGTGGCCCAGTATTTTTAGGAAATTTATAGCCTATAACACTTAGCACCACTTGTTGTTATTATTATTATTATTATTTTGTCTTTTTGATAAAACCATTCTACCTGGGGTTCACTGCAATTCCAACTTGCATCTCCCCAGTGAAGTAAATGAAGACAATAAACTTGGAAATTTTTTTCATAAATTTCTTGGCCACATGATATTCAAACCATTTCCTTTTTTTTTTTCTTTTTTTTGGTGGAGCGGGGATTTGGGGGTTTTGAGACAGTGTCTCTCTATGTAGTTCAGCCCAGTCTTGAACTCACTATGTAACCCAACTGACCTTGAAATTGTAATGATGCTGAATTTTTTATTTTTTGTTGTTGAGTACTTTCAGTTTACTGTGTATTTTGAATATTAATGCAAAATGTCAGATTGAAGAAGAAATGGGTCTATTTTAAAGGGCACTGCTCTGCGGATCTCAGCAGTTTCTGCCCCAAGTGAGCACATTGCGTGCTGCCTCCTCCAGCAGGGACCACACTTGGTCATGCTAATGGTGGGTTCACAGTCTAAATCTGCAGGTGCTGCTGCTCCTTCTCCTCCTTTCCCCTCCCTTACCACTCCCTAATTTGTGGCTCCTGTCCCACTCCTCTTCTTTCAGGTTAGGTTCCTTACATGAGTGATGTTGATGGCTAGAGTTATAAACCTGTAGTTTTTGAATAGCTGCCTTTGTTTGAGCTCATTTTTCCTACCATAAACTTAATACAAACCTTTGTGACACTATCTTTGGGACAAGCGAGCTTCTCTGAGCCAGGCTAGTCTAGCAAAATCTTTCTTTGCCCCTTGGGGGTGCACATTTTGTTCCTCAGTCATCTGAAAAAGTCAGGTATCCTGCTTTTCACAACAAGATTAATAGCTTGCAAAAGTATTTTCTCTCTTCATTCTGTTGATTGTTCCCTTTCCTAAGCAGAGGTTCATAATTTGATATAAACCCATTTGTCTATTTTTGCTTTTATTTCCTGTACTGTTGGGGGGGTTATTTAAAAAGTTGGCTTCATGAAGTCAGGAAGTGTTTCCTTTACATTTTTTCTAGTAATTTCTGTATTGGGTCTTACATTTAGGTCATTGACTCATTTTGACTTTGTTTTCATCTCCAGTGGGAGACAGAGTCAAGTCTCACCAGTACCTTTTATTGAAGAGGCGGCCCTTTCTTTGCTGTATGTTCTTGGCACTTTTTATTGAAAATCAGTTGACTGGAGATACATGAAGTTATTTCTGGGCATTCATGTTCCATTGTTTATGCAAATAACATACTGTTTTGATGACTTTCATTTTTAGTACACTTCTAAAGTGTGTAGCAAGCCAGGCATAGTGGTACACACCTGCTATCCCAGCACTCAGGAAGTTGAGGCAGGAGAATCACTGCAAGTTCAAGGCCAACCTGGGCTACAAAATGAGTTCAAGGCCAGCCTGAACTGCATAGCAAAACACTGTTTTCAAAAGACAAAAACAAACAAATGAATAAATAAAGCGAGTAGTAGTATACTTTCATATTTGTTCTTTTTGTTTAAGATGTTTTGGCTACTTAGCGTTTTGTGCTTCTACATGAATTTTAGGTTTTTCTAGTTTTGTAAGGACTAGAACTACTATTTTGATGGGGACTGTGTTGAGTCTGTAAATTGCTTTGGGCTTTCTATTCAGCTCCAACATTAAGAGCGCTCAGCTCTTTACTCACTAATCAAGAGACTGCTGGAGAATTCCCCAGGGAATCTCTCTGTGCCAGAAGAGAAGAAATCAACAGGAGAGGTTTCCCCACTAACTGGGCCAGCCAGGGTGCCCAAAGTCTACAACCCACAGCCATGCTTCCAATGAAATTTGTAATAATAGCTCCAAAATAAGAGCTAAAATCAAGAACTTCTAATAATATGAGGATAGTTTATATTATGAAAACTAGAGACCAAAACAAATACAAATAAATATGGCTTTAAAAAAACAATGACTCTGCAGAGAAAAATAAATCCTATCTCTGATTTCTAATAAGAAAAGAATTCAGCCATAAAACAGGAACACAAGGCCAAAAAACCTCACAACCCCAAAAGCAAGTATTGGGGGTTAAAAAATTAATGCATTTAAAAGAAAAAAGAGAACTAAGGCAGAGTTTGGAAGACAGCATTGAAAATCTTTCACAGGATAAATAAAAAGAAAAGAAAAGAAAAGAAAAGAAAAGAAAAGAAAAGAAAAGAAAAGAAAGGAAAGGAAAGAAAAGAAAAGAAAAGGAAAGGAAAGAAAAGAACAAAACAAGAAAGCAAACATGAGGAAATTAGAAGGTCAATCATGGAAGTACAAAGACCAATCAAGTTTCCCAGGTCACTGACTTGCACAGACCTATGAAATCCAGGAGTTGTGACTGAAATATTCGTGCAAGGGAATTGAGAAGATATAATACAGGAGGAAAACTAGCAAGAGAGGCATCAGAAAAGAAAACATAGTAAAGAATTCATTTTAATGGACTCAGAGGCTGTGGCAAAGTCACACACAATAACAACCAGTAAACAGCCACAGGAGGCAGCAGTTAACAGGTAATGGTCATTGGGGCCTTGGCAAGTAAAGTTTCAACCAGTAGGAGGGGAAAGAATCCAGATGCTGCTGGGCTGAGTAGTGGCTGGTAAATGGGAAAGAGAAAATGCCAAGTGACTGTTACTTACTTTTCTTGTTTTTAAAGTTCTAGGTATGAATAGAAATGTTCTATGTGGTTGATGATTCTGCGTGACTTAATTGTCCATTGCATGCACTGCCTACTAGAAAGATTTGGCTAAGGGGAGAGATGATAGATGCCTACTTTATACATAATATATGTCTATAGTAAACTAAAGCCTTCCCAAGAGAAAATGAACAAATGCAATAGAATGAAACTTCACCTTAACCCTAACCCTAAACTCTAAGCCCTAAGTCCTAACCCTAACCCCTGACCCTTAATGAAAATGAGAAAATAGCCATTCCCATCTAGTAGGTTCATCAACTCTGATCACAGAAAAACATTTCAGGATGCATCACTGTGAGACACAGGCAGATTTATTAGGCAGAGTTAGAAAGTAAGAAAAAATAGGGAGAGGATTTCAGCTAGAACAACTGAAAGGAACATAGCTCTGATGAAGAGGAATAGATCTCGGAAAAGAATTTGCTGAGTTGGGCCAAGTCTGGTTGACAATTGTCTCTGTTCTGACTTTGCAGATGGCTTCAGGAGGCGTCCTCACTTCTTGAAGAGACAATTCAGCTTCCATAAGATGATCATTTCTGCCTGGGGAAGTTCCAACATTACTAAGCCTCTGGTGAGCTCCAAGGAGACCACACCTTTAGAATAGAGACTGGAGACTTCAGGGAACAGTTAAATGCCCTAGTAAATCTCTCAGGTTGGTGTTCTCAGACTTCAAGAGGGGTGAGACAGATACATTCTATAAATTTAGGGGTGACCAATCTTGTTTTGTCACCCTTTAGACAGACATTCCCTTAATATGCCTATATACAGATCTGAGCAAAGATCTGACTCCAAATTTCAAGGTCATAAATCAAGGTCAAGTTTTGTTCTAGTTGTGGTTATATATTGGGCATCTGTAGGTCCAAGTGAAGAGCTATTTGCACTAGCAAAAACCATTTAAGTCCCTGACTATCTAGAAGACAATCCAGATCACACTTTTAATGAGTCCAGGAATTTGTCCATTCCAACCAATGGTGGCCTCTGACTATATCACAGAAAAAGAGTTTTCCTACTGTCAGAAATGCCTCAGAGCTTTCCTTTTCACAGGCTCAGCCACAGAAACACCTGGAATACTGCACCCTAAGCACAATCAGCTTTTGGAGTTTTCTAGTTTCTTCTCTTTTTTGAGTTATATTGATAATTAAGTACTTCAGATGTTTTAATCTCAGATCTGGGTCTTCTTACACATCAACCCTGTCACTCAGAGCTCCCTTTAATCTGGGCTCACCCTACTTTATAACCTGTGTTTCCACAGCCCCATGTAGCACACATCTCCCATCAGAGGGACCTAGTCCACTCTCACAGATGGCAATGGCCATTGGAACCCAAGCTTAGAACAAGTTCTAACCTTGTACTACAGAAAGGAAGAGGAGAAAGATGAAAATAAAAGGGAGAGAATGACAGGAAGAGAGGGGCCTAAGAAAAGGAGCACTGCTACGGGGTGATATGGAAACTACTAAATACAATATAAGGGAAATATTAAAACTCTCAACCTGTTTGACATCTGATGTGCCAAGTTTGTGTTCTCTAAAAATCAAAGAATGAATTCTAGGAACAATAGATGTTAAGAATAAAAAATATTTATTGAGAAATAGAAAGTTCCTGTCAGAGGAAGAGCAAGAGGCCCAAATGAGTTGCCCAAGGACACCACTTTACAGGGAAATTTTATAGAACAATACCCATGTGTGTATGATGTTGGTTACAGTTATGATTAACCAATAAGGATACAAGTATAGTCACTTAGCAAATAGTGATCCAAAGGGGAAGCAAGACACATAACAAGGGTGCATGGAAGGAACAAAGACTTTTTCTAGGAAATGTTGAGTCCAGAGGTTTTGCTCTCCAACCTGGATGACTGATGTCTATCTAGGCTTCACTAAGCCTGGTGTTTGTTCTTTGGGGAAGTATTCAGACCTGGTTATCTCATCTTTATCTTGAGGCCTGGTCTGCAACTGATGTGTCTCTGACCATAGTTGAGATGTGTTTCACCTTTGTCCTGGCTCTGTCAAGGGCCTTGCCTTGCCCTGTCTGACTGCCTATAATATTTCTGCCTAGCTTAGCCGTCTATAATATGACTACCACCCTGTGGTGTCCTGGGATTACCAGGATACCGTGAGATGACCCAGTTTGCACACAGCACCTGGCATACAGCAAACATAAGTCACGTCAGCTGTTCTGATGGTTCACACTGTTCACACAGAAAAACCAGCTGAGTTACTACCAGTAATAGCGAATTGGAAGAGCCAGGAGGAGGACTGGGGTCTGAGCATCCCCCAACTCTACCCATGCTGGGCTCCTCATAAGCATTTAAAATTTCCTCAAATCTTCATAATAATGTTGCAAAGCACCACTCCACTCCCAATTTTACAGATACTGAAAATGGAGCCAACGGAAGGGAGAAACTTGCCCAGAGCTAATGAGTGGCCAGGCCAGAATTGAAACCTGTCTGCCTATATGCCAGATGGGCACCTCATTTTCATGGCATTTGCTTTCCAGATTAGCACAGCCTTCCCTAACCAGAGGCACCAGACACAACCCAAAATGAAAGAAGCTGAAGAGGACCACCGTTCCAGAGTTAAGTGAGCAAAAGGTATTCCAGGGGCATTTTGTTCCCCAGGTGCCTCCTGCTAAAGGATTCTCAGATTACAGAATTTGGCCTGGAGGCATCTGATCCCCTCCCCCTTTCTCTTTCATATCATAACAGTCATTAGCTGAGCTCAGGGAATGAAGTGTAAAAATCTCCCCTCACTTTGGAGAAGCCCTCGCTGGCAGCAGTTCCTTGAAACTCCCGCAATCAGTGCTCCATTTAGGCATCAAAACCTCATCAATTAGGCCTCAATGCACAGGGACCACGTGGCCTGCTGGTCACGCTGAGCAGCCACTGAGGAGGACCAGAGGCCTCATTACCGGCCTTGAGCTTTTGTAAAATTCCTGAATAAGCAGCCTATGCAGTGTCTGCAGAAGGGCTGCATTTTTATTTTTTATTTTTTTCCCCCTGGCTTTAACAACCGCTTTTACGGACAATTTAACACCGTGGGTTGCCAGCTGTGTTAATGCCTGACCCTCTTCCTTCACGATGTCACGCCTTGTGAAATGGCTGTCAGATGTGGCGTCCAGCCCCACTGGTCCCAAGAACACTATGCCTTTCTTAAAATCTGAGTCCCAGGGCTCCACACCAAGGGCAAAGAGATTTTTATCCCACTTGCGCAGAGAACACATGCATGCACGCACACACACACACACACACCATTGCACACTGCTACCTGGTCATTCTGGGAGATGCAATAATTAAGTGAATAAAGTCTGTGATCCCAACACTGAATGCTGAGCAAAGGTCAAAAAATACAAGATGGCAGGAGGTAGGGGGGTTGAGCGGGTGATGCCCAGGGTCTAGTTGCCTCTTCCTGTGTGCTGCAGGGAGCAGATGAGGAGGGGGAGTGCGCTTTTGGCCTTTGTAATTGGGTGGAACCACCACACAGAAGGGGCTGTTTCAGCAGATTTAGCTAATTGGTTCTTGCGTCAGCTACCACGTGAGCATGTCTTGTGTATAGCTGTTGTTTAGGCTGACTCCAACTTAACAGATCTAAGACTTGCTTCTTCAGGTTTAAGGATCGGGAGCTGACTTTCATCAGTATGCTCAGAGTTTGATGAGGTCCTAAGGGTATCTATTGCACTGTTCAAGATCTTGTTGCATTATGGGACAAACCAGGCTGCCCATATTACTTTACAGTGAAAAATATTAAGAATACTCACACCCCACAGTCTGTGAATCTGTGTCTTTTGTCTTCTGTATTCTCTATGCTCAAGTAAAATAGCAGGAGAAAAATAGTCTAGACAGGCTTGAAATGTTTTTCAAAACTATTCAAGTATCCAAAATTTGAACCTACAATTCCATCTATGAATGGACATCATTAGGACTTCATACAAGTATTTAGTTATAGGAAGTGTTGCTGATGGAAAATTATTATCTGAAGGGGAAAAAGATTTAAATATTCATAAGCCCATTGTCTTTAAAAATTATGATTTGGCTATGCATATGCATAACAAACATTAAATTAATATTCTAGGTGTAGAAATATAGTGTGACGTTCCAGTGAACCAGTAGGTAGTAGACTTCATTTCTCTGTAATATGTCAAACAAAACAATCTGGAGAATCTTCCTGCAGAAAAATGAATTCTGGATATATTAAATATGTTGTAAAGGCCTATAAACAATGTGCAATCTAATAAAGTGCGTGTTTGCATTGCTTCATTCTGACTTTAAGCTATGATTTTTCACTAAATGAAAACAGGACTTCCTAGAAAAGCAGCTCACTCTGTCTGGTGGCAGGAAATATGCAAGATGAACCTGAAACTTCTGGGGTCATTTTGAAGGGACTTTACATTCAACTTAGAGAGGCCTTTAAGGACCAAAGATGGAAATGATTCTGATTAAGAATAATATTTTCAAAGAATTTAAATCAATCAAACATATGCAAAGCTATCATTCCTAAATATATACACTACTCATGCGTTTGTGTTGTGTTTGTTCTTGTGTACATACTACTAACTAATCACCTGCAGGTGAGTAGAAAAACAATTCATTAAGTAAAAACTAGTAATGTAAACAAATCAAGCATTAATTTTTCCCTCTCTGTGAACTGCAGCACCAAATAACCACCTCATTGATGAGGAGAAATACCTCTTTATGAAATTATTTCAAGGAATGAATACAAAAGAAGTAGTAAAATAACAGTATCACCATTTACAACCCCCTGATTAATGAGTAGATCAATGCTTTATCACAGGAAGACAGAAAACCAGACACTCCGTAGCCTATACGGAAACACTACCTGCACACCTACAAAAGGGGTGGAGCCTGCCTGACAGTGGAACATGGAGGACATGAAGAAGCAATTAGTAAAATCAGTTGGCGGCTTTTTATTTTAATTAGATAACCAAAAAGTATGGGAAAGAAAAGGTCAAGGGCACTGTGAAGTTTTGATTTTTCCTAAAAGAAATCAAATTTTAAAAAAGTATGCAACTAAATTTTAATGTCTTTGTACTTTTGGGTGGTTAAACTTTACAGAATCTAAGAAAGTGATTACTAGACTATAAAGATGGGGATAATAGCTATTTTGAGACGGGAAAGAAGATTTGTGTGGATACAGAGCAGACGGATGGGGTGGTAGACTCTGTTACTTGTCCTGAGCGTTTGTATAGGGCAATGACGACAAACCTATGACACACGTTAATGTATGAGTTGTTCATTTTTAAACTAAAACCTCAGTACTCAGGCATAATGAAGCGTTGGTACTTTGCCACAGATAAGTGGGTTTTAGGTTGAAATTTGGGACCTTGGTCTCTAAATGGTTCACCATCACTGGTATAGGGTATTTGTACATTGAGCTATCTGTGTTTGTGTGGTACTCCATATTTTTATTCCATTGTGCAATAGAAGTTTAAACTATATTAAATGAATTGTTAAATTGACAATAAACCAAAGAAAACATGAAAAGCTCAAAACTGAAGTAAAATACAGACTATATAGCATTTGATGAGGACTACAACCAGTTTTCATTCTGAGCACAAATGTACAATCCTGATGTCTTTAAGCATCTGTTCTCAGGGCAAGGTGGAGTTTTAGGTTGGTAACATCCTAGGATCTCCATCAGAAGCAATTAAAATCCTGTCTGAAGGAGAATATCTTTAAATCAGGCATTAAAAGTTCCCACAGATAAAATTCCAGAAAGCATGAGCTTATAGTAGGAAAACAAAACAAGGCACTCTTAGTAGGGCAGAGCAGAAGCAAACAACAGCAGCCAACAGACCCATGAAGAATTCAGACACTGCAGTTCAAAGAACACCATACATAATAAGTGCACTTAGTGTTTTAAAAGAAAGAAAAGTATTACAACTCTGACCAGCAAATTTTTAAAACATCTGATAAAATTTCAGAAGTAAAAAAATAAATAAAGCAAAAATTTATGATGTGAGAGAGGGACATCTAACTTGTTTGAAGCATGATGAATCAGCCCATGGCAGAGGAGTGCTTGTGCCAACAACTGGAAAATAGGAATAAAATATATACAAACATCTGTCTGAGAGAATCTTAGAACTAATAAGGTAGTTGAGTATTTAGTGAAGAAATTTGGGGAAAGGGCAGATATCAGAAAGAATTGAACCAATAACATCCTGCAACAGATTTTTACTCTCTTGTATTTGTTAAGTTTAGTCTGATGTCCCAGCCAAAGAGCTTAGGTAGAGGGACACTAGAGTCAGTGAAAAAAGCAGGGCATCTTTCCACAACCTAGAGAGAAGTTACAGAAGAAACACTTCAGTTTTGAGGGGCCTGTGCTTCACGGGGAAGGAAGACGTCTGAGCCTAACACCACCAGCTTTTCCTTCAAGGCATATAACAAATTCTGAAGCTGTCCAAGGAAGAGGACTGAGAGACCAAGCAAAAGCCGCTGGCAAAGGAGAGAGACTGTTTTGGTAGGCTCAGTGCTGAGAAGGAAAAGATTAGTCTTTGGGACTTGCCAGTAGGAATAGAGCCTGGTGGACACCCTCAACTGTAATTTAAAAAGCCTGGAGCAGATGAGTAGATGGTACAAAACAGTAACAAAACCATTTCTGAATGGTTAATAAAATAGATATGCAATTAAAATAAGAAGGAATAAGAACACAAAATGAAGGGATTTAATAGAGTTAAAGAATTGTATGGTCACAAGTACTATCAAGTGATTTTCTAAAAGTTCGATTAAACTATAGGGAAGCTTGTTGTGATCTCTAAACTTTCCACTAAAATAAAATCAAATATATATATAATCTAATAGAAGAAATCATAAAATAAATGAAAATATCTGATTAATTCAAAAGCAGGAAAAATGGAGAGACAAAGTGACAAAAATGAAATAAATAGCAAAGTGGTGGATATCACGTTAGCAATTTCATTAAATATAAATTAGACTAAACGCAATTACAAGACTAAGATCAACCTAAAATAAGCATTGTTTTCAACTTAATGTAGAAAATTCTCTCTTAAATTGGCCAAGTGCTAGGTCATAATACATCTCAATAAATTTCAAAAACTTAAAATCACCTTCCATATATTGCCTGAGCACAGAAGGTTCAAAAGAGAACTAAATTATTAAAGATAAGATAGAAAAATTTCTATTATGAAATTAAGCAGTATACTTTCAAGTAAGCTACAGGTTAAAGTAAATTCACAGAGTAAATTAAAAATACAGTAACTTAAATTGAATGACAATTTTTTTTTTTAAAAAATCTCATCCTCAAACTTATGGGCTATCCTTAAACTACCCTTAGAGGTATTTTAAGTCATAAAAGTGATTTTCTAAGACTCTCTTAAATAGGAACAGAACAGTAAAGTAAACCCATGGAAAATAAAGGAATGTAATAAAAATGAATATATAAATTAGTGAAATTTTTAAGAAATGCCACAAAGAAAACTAGTAGCCGGTACTTTGATAAGGATAATAAAATTGATAGACATTTCGCAACTGTAGAAAAGAGAAAGATGAAAATCGTTCCTAATAAGTATATAATAATGTAAGTGATAGTAAAAAAAAGTGAGAATTTTTTAATAAAATAAGTTACTGGTGGTAGATGGCATCGCTTCTATTTTGTGCATGAACTTTGGCCTTGACATTATGCCTTGATTTGGCCAATTAAACATGAACTATTTCCAGCATGCGAAGCTTTCAATGTGTCTGTATGGTTTGGCTTTATCGTTTGTCATTTCTCCATCACCAGAAGAAAAAACAAAGGCCCTCAAGAGACTACTAGAGCTAACCTGAACCTAAACTATAACTTGAAGGCAAGTCCAGGACATTCAGCAGAACCATGTCTGGCCTACAGAACGGTAGAAAACAGCAACACCAAGCTTATGAACAAGCACTTTGCATTAGGGCCGTTAGGGCAGGATTGCAGCCACTTTTGGCTGCTGTATCTTTGGAAGCGGGAAACCAATATAGAAAAAAAAGAAGATATGGAATATTCTTATTTCTAGTTTCAAAAGGGTGCGTTTCAAGTATAAAATAATTATATAGATTTTCCTTGGATCTTACTGAGTTCTTCGGTAACTTTTAAATTATTTAAGGAAGAAATATTGTCAGTATTGAGGAATTTATTCAGGAGAATTGAAATAGAAAAACTTTTCATTTCTTGTTTTACAAATCCTGACAAAGGCACTATAAGGAAAGTCAAGACCATAAGTGAACATGGATGAACACAGATGGCAGGAGATAGAATCTAGTGATATATGCAAACAATAGCATATCATGGAAAGTGGACTTTAGATATGCAAGTTCAGCTAAATCTCAAAGTCAAGCATAATAGTTTACCATACGGAAAGACAACAAGAAAATAATATGATCATTTTATAGAGGCAGAAAAGATACTAATAAAATTCAATCTGCATGTTTAAAAACTCTCGTTTGCTAAGTATTAATAGTAAGAAATTTCTTTATTCAGAAAAATGTTATATTAGTAAAATGTTAAAAGCAGATATCATTTCATTTGATAAATATTGAAAACCCTCCCTTAGACTTGAAAGGAAACAGCTGTGCATGCTACTACAGTTTTATTTGGCACTGATCTAATCATTCTAGCAAATACAACAGTAAGGAAAGAGAAACAAAAGTACAAAAACTGGAAAGAAATTAAAACTAACAATTCAGACATGGTCTATTTTTGAAGAAAATGATCTATAGATAAAGTATTAGAATTAATAGCAAACTTAGCAAAGTATCTCAATGAAACTAACAAGCAAAAATCTATCTCATTTTTTAGTACAAGTACAAACAAATATAGGTAAAAAAGTAAAATAAAGTAACCCATTTATAATGAAAAAAATAAAATAAGGATAATGAAATATGTAAAATGATACATTAAAACTCTAGAACATCACTGAGAGAAATAAAGACCTAAATAAATGGATAATTAAATTATATACAAATAAATCATATATGAATAAAAGTTTTCAATAAAAATGTGTTAGATGAATTGGATAATCATATGAAAAAATGAATTTTTATCTCGACGTCATGCTGTATAAGAATGACTTCCAGATATATCATAGTTCTAAAGGTTAAAGACAGAATAGTAGACCTTTTGGAAGAAAATATAAGAGGATATCTTTATGACTTTGTAGTTGACATGCAACGCAATACATAATAGAATCACCAACTGGAGAGAACATTATATGTTATATAAGTGCAAAACAAGTAAACTCTGTTCATCAAATGATACTGTTAAGGTGAAAAGGCAAGCCATACAGCAGGAGAAGGTATACATAGTATCCAATAATGAGATTGTTCCCACAGAATTTAAAAGAGAAATCTTAAGTATCATACTATAGTTCTTTGCTTTCAGTTTTTTGTAGCAAACTCAAAGCCAGTGTGAACCACAACCCTGAATAGGCATTTTCCCAAAAAGTATATCCAAGAAGCCAATGAAAATATAAAAATAAGCTCAAGTCCATTAGCCAAAACAATGCTAATTCAAATTACAATGTCACCACACAATCATGCCAAAATAGCTGAGCTACAACAGGTAAACGATTCCAAGTTCAAGGTTGTGGAGCGATGAGAATCCTGTACATTGATGATGGAAATATAAATTCATACAAGAACTTTGGAAAAGTGTTGGCAATATCTACTAAAGCTGAATATATGACTACCGATGAACTAGCAATTTTACGTAACTGCAAAGAATCACATGCATATAGATCTAATGACATATCCAAGAAGTTCATAGCAACCCTTTGTAATAGAAATATACTGAAGATTGATTGAAATGTCCACTGATGGTCAAGTGGGCAAAAATTGTGGGGAAATCTACCTCCATGAAAATGAACAAACTACATTTACAAGCAACAACAAGCTAATTTCACAGTCATACACGTAAACAAAAAAGTTATGTACTGTAGAGTTTTCTTGTATGAAGTTCATAAATGTCGGTGCCGCGTTGATTCCCTAAAAGGCCGGCAACAAGGGAACACAGCACAGCACGACACACGTTACCTTGACTTAGCGAATGCAGGCACTTTATTGGGTTGCTTTTACTTTTGCTTCTCGCGTGCGCATAGCGCCTCGCGGGAGAGAACCTCCGCGCGTCCGTCAGGCACGGCTCCTTGTGTGTTCTCCCGCG
>RJWT010038054.1:0-12941 GCA_004365215.1 Cuniculus paca
TGCTTTTTTGAGACAGGGTCTCGCTATGCAGTTCAGGCTGGCCTTGAGCTCACTTTGTAGCCCAGGCTGGTCTCAAACTCATAACGATCCTCCTGCCTCAGTCTCCTGAGTGCTGGGATTACAGGTGTCTGTCACCAGGCCCGGCTCTACGCTTGAATATTATTCAGTTTTATGCATCTACCACGTTTTTAAAATGTAGTCATCCATTTATGGATGAATTATTAGGCTTTTACCTTTGGAATACTGTGAAAGGTATTTTTTCGGGGGAGTATTATCATTTTTAAAAACTAAATTTATTTTTAAATGGTAAGGTAAACTTTATCCAAGGAAGCCCATGGTGATGGGTTGGGGACTATGCAGTGATGTTCCCTGATGGGAACAAGTGATGGAACTCAACTATCACAGCATTTTTAAAAAGGAAGGAACCTGTTCTAAAGGAAGAAATGATAAAGTATGAAAAATGTTTTGCATCTTAATTCACACACACCAAATATTAAAATATTTTCTCGCTTTTAAAAAATTGTGATCAAAGGCACATGACACAGAATTCATCGTATTCACTATTTTAAAGGGTACAAATCAGTGGCATCTAGAACAGTGACAACGTGTAAAAAAGACATTCTTTTCACTAACAAGTCACTCCTCTTTCTCTCTCACCTCTGCTTCTGGCAAATACTAAACTGCTCTGTCTCTATGCATTTGTCCATTCTGAATATTTCAGGTCCACAGAATTATATAATAAGTGGCTGTTTGTGTATGGGTCCCTTTACTGCCCATATTTCAGAACTCATCTGCTCCGCTTTATTCCTTTTTTGGCTGAGTATTATTCAATTGTAATGATCGACTGCATTTCTAAAATGGAATCGTTCATGGATGGATTTTAGGGTTGTTTTCATCTTTGGACTACACAAATAGCATTCCTGTGAGCATTCACATACAAGTTCTTGTTTCAGTGTCTGTTTTTAATTCTTTGCCTGTACGTGGAGAAGCAGAATTGCTGGGTTATAAGGTAATTCAAGTTTTCACTTATTGAGGGACCATTAAACTGCTTTCCACAACTGCTACATCATTTTAGTCACCAGCAACGTATTAGGATTCTAATTTCTCTTTATTTATGCTGACCACTTCTACTTTTTTTTTTTTTTTTTTTTAGTATAGTCATCCTAGTAGTGAGAATGGTATTTGGGGGTTTTTACTTGTATTTTGACAAATAGCTAGTGTATCTCGTTGCCTAGTCTTGCCAAGAGAACAAAGCCAGGCTTAATTTTGACAGGCCTAAAACTAGAGTCTCCCAATTTTTAGAAAGAATACTATTTTACTTTCCTAGCAGTTGGCTGAAAAATCACTCAATGCTCAAGCTCATGCCAGATGTGTGAGAGGACATGACTCTGTTGCCAAGTCTATTACTGATAGTAAACTAGAACAGTGATGAAATGCATTCTCTTGCCCTAATGAAAACATATGTGAAAATGAGACATCAGGCATTTGACTTGGATTTTGCAAGTAAAGATTTCTCAAGAATCCCACTTTTGTATTTGCCAACATATTTTCAATTGCAAATGATTGAATCCCACTTTGAAACAGTCTAGACCAGTAATTTTTTTGTTTTGTTTTGATTGATTTTATACTATTTTGTTTTGTTTTAATTTATTGTGTGTGAAGGTATGAACAACTATTTTGAAGAAAGCAAGAGGTAGCTACTGTTGGTTTCCTGTTGTCTTGTTTTGAAGTCCTGTATTGATTGCAATGTTCTGTTCTGATCTGCTTTGTTCTGTTTTATTTTGTTTTGTTTTGTTCTCTTTAAAATAAAAAAAAATCATCTAGTAACATTTTGGAGATTATATCTTTATCTCTATCTCTCTATCTCTTATCTTTATCTCTAACTCTCTTCTTTTTCTCTCTCTTCTATAGAGAAAGAGAGAGAGAAATGTATACTCACTTAGGAAAAGAAAAGTAGTATGATGTTTTTCAACAGATGGCCACAACTTTGAGCACCTCTTGTAATTATAGAAACCAAAGGTAACATGTATTAATTTCATGATGTCTCAATAAATTTAATTTTTAAATATTTATGTAAGTTTTTATTTTGTTTTGTGTATATATTTTTTTGCAAACTGCATATATATATATATATATATATCTCAAATATATATATATCAAGTAAAAATGGCAAATAAGTGTTGCAAATATCAGGGAAGTGTCTTACAGATGATATTATATATCTAGCAATCTTACAAACTAATAAAAGAAAATAATAATACAATTAGATACAAGATAAATGTGCAAAAATCAAAACTGTAGTTTAATTAGTAAAAACTAGTTCAAAATAGAAGAAAACTAGCCCTGTGTGCAAAGCTTCAAAAATAATAAAATGCCTAGGAATAAATTTTAACAGTAAAGGTAAAAGGGTCACATGAAGAAAAGTGCAAAATTTTATTGCTAGACTAAAGTAAGATCTGAATCGAGAAAGAATGTATCTTCCTGAATAGTAAGATGAAAGCAAAAACATCTCAATCCTTTTCAAATTAATAGAAACATTTAATATAACATTAACAGAACCTTAATGTTTTTGGAACTAGATATAACAATTTTAATTATTATATCTTCTTAATTTATGAAGAATGCATTATAAGAATCATCAACAAAATTTAGAAAAACAAAGTATGAGTACAAAGTTTGCCCCACCAGGCATTAAAAGTTACCACAAATCTACTTAATCAAACTATAACACTACACCATGAATAGAGAAATAAGTCAGTAGAAAAGAACTGAGAGTTCAGAAACAGACATAAATAAATACAAAAAATTAAGATATGATAAAGATGCATTTCAATTCTATGGATGAAGAGTGATATCTGTATTAAATGGTATTAGTATAGTAGAATATTCATTGAGCAAAAACTAAAGTTAAATACCCACCACTGTATAGCTTAAAGATTTCATTAGTATAAAAGCTATTATCAACATTAGACAAATTAAAAACACTAAAACATAAGATATAGAAAATGCTTATATAGATTAGTCTTGAGAGAACTAAACAAGTGATATCTAGAAAAATTAAACAAAGATAGCCAATTTGATTTTCCAAAAATTACAATCTTGTATGACAAAAAATAAAGAACAGCCAAGAAAGTATTTCCAGCACAAACAAGAAAAGCTTAGTGTTAATATTCTTACTACACAAGAAGCTTATAGATCTAGTTATACAAAGACAAATAATCTTATAAAATGGTTAAAGAATGTGAATATCTAATTCATAAAAGAGGAAATGAAAATAGCCCATGTATCTATGAAAGAGGAAGTGAAAACTAAAATAACTATACAGATTTCTTTTTGCCCAGAAAATTAAGAAAAATTAAAAAGTTAGACAACTGGAGTTGAAGAAGATATGGAATGACTAGAACTTTTAAATACTGTAGGCTGAAATATGAGGTTGTTCCAAGTGTCTACAGAAATCAGTCAAATTTATTAAAATGTATTATGTATGTATCATTAGACCTAGCAACCCTTCTCCTAAAACTCTACAATACTGAGATAAAAGAAAGAATATGGACATCTTTGAGTTTAAAGAATGTACTTAAGAATGTTTAGTTTAGTCTTGAACTAATATCTGTCAACAATAGTTTGTTGAAACCATAATGGTGCATCCAACATAAATATATCTGTTCAATTATTAAAACTGTATGTCAAATCTGTAAGTACTGGCTTTCAAAGATAACTATGATTTACTGGCAAGTTAAAGAACAAGGTAAAGAACATTATGTCCAGCCCGACATTAAATATTATTTCAATAAAATGGCTGTAAGAATTTATACTACATATATTCATATTTGTGAAATAATTTCAAAAAAACAAGAAAGTTACATGAAAAACTGTGAAGAGCGTTTTCTTAGAGGATACAGCATGGAAATAGCAAAAAATGAAAGTTTCAATTTCTGATGTGTTTTTTCACTATTTTTCCAAAAATTAAAAATGGTAGCATGGAAAGTATATAAAAGAATATCAATTCTACAGAAATCTGACATCAATGAGGGCAGATTTATAAAATTTACTAATGCACAATTAAATGAATGGGGCACAAGAATTTGTTAAGCTTCAATGAAATTTGAAATGGATGGAAAAAACAAAAGACAGGTAGGAAAGCTGTTTTTGTTTTTGTTTTGTTTTTTTGGCCAGATTTTCTTAATGTGCCATGGAAAGACAACGTACCTGAGACAAAAGTTTTCCTTGATGGCAACTGATTCCTCCAACAAAGACCATGTTGGGCATCACGGGTCTGGGATAGTCGAAGACAAAGTCTGTGCGTAACAACCACACTGATGTGTGGCTGAAGAGATCATATGCTGTGATGGGTGTTTGGAAAACTTCAGAGGCAATTTCTAAGGCTCTTTTAAAAAAATATGGGCAAAATAAATGCTCTGACAAATGGAAAATTTGATTGTATACTCTTTCCTTGAAAGTCATGGCATCTGAGAAGCCTCAGATAAGATCAGAAACATAAGACAGAGCAGTAGGACACTGAGCCCCTTCTTGAAGAAACTGGCAAAATACTCCCCTGGTGAAGATCACAGAAAAATATTTGGCAATAATTAAGCCACAGATATTAAAGGATCCAGAAGCACTGTGTCAAAAGAACTCTCCTTCAAATATTCTACTGATTTCTTGTCGTTAAACAAATTCCTACAGTGTAGAAAATACAGTTCAAAAAAACCATCGGTTGAACCCAGTAATAAAGGCAGTATACTTCGGTCTTGACTTTTCCATTGAGCTTCAACAAAAGTCTTAAACTCCCAGTTCCAATCCTCCAGAGTGAAAGAAGTTGAGTAAGTCTTTACTGTCAAATTCAGTGATTGTCCCAGTTGCCAACTCACCTACGGCATCACCGCGACCACCTCGTGCCCTCTCTGGACGAGTTTCTCTACCACCGAATGCATGGAGAACCAGTGGCTTCCGTCCATGGGCACCACCAGCAACTTGCCTGCCTGGGCAAAGCCAGATGCCAGCAGCATACACACAAAAACTAGTATAGGAGCAGGTGTAGGAGTCATAGGGTAACTGCTACTCAGAGCTATCCAGGTGATCAGACTCTATGCTCATGTAATGCTGAAGGAGTAAACACACAAAAACTGTGCCACCAGAAGGTGTGTACTCGTATTCATTTAAATACATTACACTCACTGCCAGTGATCTATTCATGACAACAAAGTATGTGAGTAACATTTGAGGAGATACATACTGGTAAGATTTCCAGACAGGAATACCTCATGGTTTGGCTTTGGGGAAGATTTAAGTCTTGTACTGCAGTGTGAGTTTAGAAACAGAGTTTATAAGCAGTGTATTTGGATGTTGAGGACTCAGATAGTAGTAAAGTCAATCTGAATAGAGTTTGTATTTCTGAAATTTGTCCAAAAGCAAAATATGAATTTTATTCTTATACTACCAAAGGCTCTTTCCTGAGAATAGAATTGGCATCCCAGATCGGAACACTGCAAAACCTCTTGCCCCTAATCTCCTTAAAGGTAGTGGAATTGTAGTTCATAAATACCTCCACCATGAATAAGTACTACAGCTTCTCTTGTTTTATTTCCACCAGGATATCTGTTCCATTTCCAAATATTCTAAATCATCTCTAATGCTAAGACTGAAAACCCACCTATGGGACGATTCTAGGGATTAGATGGAATGTGATTGTCATTTTAAATCACTTTCCCCTTGATACATCCAATACAGATGGTGGTCACCTCTCCAAGACTGACCAGAACATAGTGCTAGGTGTTCTCCCTCTTTCCTCTTGGGCCCCACATTCTAAACACAGTGTGAGCTCACTCTATCACCCTGCTGCCATCCTTCAGGAATTTGTGTGTCTCCCACACAGAATTCTTTGAGATCAGGGGAAATGACTTCATGTTTCATCCTCTTTCCACAACATTTCTACTATGTCTGCACAGAGAAAGTACACAATGAATGCTTGTACACAGGACTTAATGACTTTAGGCAGATGTCTGGATGCCATCATGGGTGATCCCAGTGGTATACAACTATCTCAGGTGACACACCATCAGCATTCAGTGAAGGATGCTGCAATCAACTCAGAGGCATAACTCTGGTTATGAGTACAAGATGGTTCCTTTCAGGACACTAAATCTTACTACATATTTGCTTAGTCACCAATTTCCTTAGTGATTGAGGCACTTTCAGATGATTATATTGGAATATTTTAAAAGGTTAGAGTGATGTTTATGAAAATGAGGTACAGCAAGTCTCAGACTTCATTCTTCTCACAGAAAGTTCAACTTGTTTCTACTGTCTGACTAAAATCTCTTTGGAAAATCCCAGCAATTGGAAAAAGACTGAGACTCCTGCTTGGCCCACAGAACTAAATAAAATTCAAAATTAAAAAGTATGTTCTCATCCCACCTGTGCCATCCCACCTGCATCCCCAAATCAACACAATAACAGATTTGGAGGATTCTTCAAGTGCAGTTCTATAGATGAAAAAGAGAGCTATATGTAGTTATCCTGCTACCTTAGCAAGGCAAGAAACTTCCAAGGAAGCCTATTTCAGTCTCTTCTAAAAAGATCACATGGTAGAAATGGCATAAGTAGTCTGCCTGGGGGTGAGTGGAAACCAAAAAGAGAATAGAGATCACAGTTTTTCATATGTGAATTGTGGTGGAAACTCAGTGTTGCTACTACCTGTGGCACCTGATCAGAAATATCTGTCAATCTCAGAGAAAACCTTAAGGTTGATCTGGTTGCTTTCACAGGCAAAAATGGAAGCTCAACCAAGCTCATGTCCTTGAACTGTTCACCTCCTAGCCAAACCTCAGTGCTCATCCAAATGTGCCCCACCCAGGCAAGGAAACAGCCTCTTCAAGTTTAGAAACATGCAGGGGCTAGAACTGCTTCATTTAGAAGGTCAGTCTTCTTTCAGCCAAAAAAGCCCACCTGATTGAGTTGTTTTGGCTCAATCTGAGGCAATAAGAAAAAGATACAAGTGGCACAGAGAAAAAGAAGAGAGACAGATAAGATATGGGCACAGAGACAGTCACCACAACCACACAGTTGTGCTAACTCTCTGAAGACAAAGGCGAGGTGCAAGCTTAAATGTACTCTGATGGGGGAGGGCACAGGGCTGCTGATGTAGGCTGCTCAGCAAGACATGGCTGAAGGAGGTAGGAGCATCTGTGGCACGCAAAGGGTTTGGCAAAGGCAGCTGGGAAGAAGAAACCACAGGGGTTTCTGGGAAGAAGGAGCTAGACACCGTTACAATTCAGCATTTGGTCTGTCGCCATAATGACTGGGCAAGTCTCAGGTGGGGGACCTATCACCACCCAGTTACCTGAACAGGCAGGAAGACTCTTACTCCTCTGTACCTCATATAAGTAAAGAATTTCAGTATTTTCCTTCTGTAAAATCAAGCAGCTGCACTCTGAAGGGGAAAAAAATGCCCACTGATCCCATCCAGGCCAAAAGATTCCAACCCTCTGTGAATCTCAGAAAGCAGAAGATGTGGGTCCTGCTTGATCTGGGGAATCAAGCAGCAGCTATATTCATGCAAAAATTTCCCAGTGACTCTACCAGGCAGAGAGATTTCCTCCACAGATTTCTTAGAGGCAGAGAGGCAAGGCCTGCTTGATTGGGAAGTCAGGCAATGACTGAACTCCGCTTAAAAGCTTGCACAATGACCCCAACCACACAGCTAAATTTAACCTCTGCAGGTTGCAAAGACAAAGGGCTAGATCTGCTCCATTTGGGAACTGAAACAGTTGCTTCAGCCAACAGTTGAAAACACAGCTCTATTCTGAGGGAAACAGTCATCAATATCACATAGCTAAGAAACATAGCCTCTGGTTGCCCCTCTTAGAAAGACACTACCTAATGGCGACAGGACAGCACAAAGATTACAGGCCAATATCCTTGATGAACACACAAGCAGAATTCTCAACAAAACACTAGCACACCTAATTCAACAACACATTAAAAGGATCATCAACCATGATCAAGTGGAATTTATTCCTAGAATATAAAAATGACTCAACCAGTAGAAAAAGAAAAAATCAAATTCTCATGTTTGCTGATGACTTGATCTTCTAAATAGAAAAGCCACACACACACCACCAAAAAAATCAAATAGATAAATACAGTAAGGTTGCAGGAAGCAAATGCAATACACAAAAATCAGTAATATGAAAAAAATAAATTATCAGAAATAATAATTTGAGAACAATCTAATTTATAATAGCTACAAAAAACTCAGGAATAAATTCATCCAAAGGGGTGAAAGACCTATACACTGAAAGGTATACAACTTTGATTTTAAAAATGCAAAGGAATCAAGTAAATGGAAAAATATCACACACTCAGGATTGGAAGAATTAACATGAAAATGTCCAAAATATGGATCCAAATCCAAAGGGAGTCATCATCTTTAATGTGACCCCTGTCATAATATAATGATATTTTATGAAGGAATGAAAAAGACAATGCCAGAATTCATAGGGATTCATAAAATGCCCAATTACTTGAGTCAATAATAAGCAAAAAGAATAAATCTGAATGTATCGTACTGATTTCAAACTATACAAAGCTATACTGATTAAACTGGCATAATACAGTACTACAAAAAAAGATACATTGATCAATAGAATAGAATACACAAGTCAGAAATGAACCCACACATTTACCATCAATTGATTTACCACAAAGATGCCAACAATTCACAATGGTAAAATGCAGTCTCTTTAATAAATACACTGGGAAACTAGTCATCCACACTCATTTGAGTGGTATTAGCCACTTCTTTCATGTCAACTATAAAAATCCACTAAAAATGGATTTTAAAAATCTCAACTAAACACCAGAAACTATAAAAATATTACAAGAATAATGGAGTTGATTCCACAAGGTTAGTATGGGCAAGTATTTTTTAATTTGAACCCAAAACCATAGAAAAAAGAGCAAAAATAAACGAATGAGATTACATCAAACTAAAAATATGCAAGGCAAAAGAAAAACCCAACAGTGGCAGAGACAACCCATGAATTGGGACAAAACAAGACACAGGCCCAATAATAGGTTAACATCCAAAGTCCCTAAGAAGCCTGCACATCCTATCATTTCTAGATCCTAATCTGGCATCCTAGAACTCAGTTCCAGCACATTCCCCTTATAATTGGCCCTTACATGCCACCCCAGAAGACTGCAGTGTGCCTGGGCAGTCCATCCTTCATTCTACTCCCTCAGGTTCCACCATCCTGGTCATCAGCCTAGCCAGTATGATCTGGAAAGTGATTCAAGAATTTCCATATTCCTATCCTTCCTTTAGATGAATGAACTCAATTTCACTCATTTGCTCATCTGAGACAGAGTAGGCTTAACCCCCAGAGTACTTGTTAAAAGGGATCAACCTATCATAGATTCATGGTGTTGAAAGAAATCATGCAAAGTGAAAACACATACTCTTTGTGTCTCAATAAATGAGCTGTTAAAAAGGTATCTTTGCTCCTCATAAGTAAACTAAGGTAAAATACATATGATAAAAAAAATTCACCATTTTAGGTGAACAATTCTGAGGCATTTAATACAGTGACAATCTTGTGCAAACACCACCACTATAGTTACAGAACATTTTCACCATCCCCGAAGGAAATTCCTTTGCTGTTCAACGCTCACTCCCCATCCCCATCTCCCTGTTGCCTCTGGAAAGCGTTAAACTGCTCTGCCTCCATGAATTTGCCTATTCTGTATATTTCATATGAACACAATTATATTACATGTGGCCTTTAATGTTTGATGTTCAGGTAATGTTTTCAAGGCTTATCTGTTTTGTAGCATTTATCCATGCTTCATTCCATTTATGGTTGAATACTAGTCTGTTTTTTGGGTGTACACATTTGCTTTGTACTTCCAACGATGGCCATTTGACTTCCTTCCACCAGTAGGCTATTGTGAGTAGTAGTTCTATGAACATTCGTGTACAACTATTTGTTTCAGCACCTGTTTTTTTTTTATTCTCGGGGTACATACTCAAGAGTAAAATAGCTGCATCATCTGTTTCAGTTACTGAAGAACCACCAAACTCTTTTCCACAGGTCTGTACTACTAGTCATTTATGAGACTTCTGTTATCTATGCAGCCTAACCATCGCTTGTATAATCATAGTACAGTCATCCTATTGGGTATGAAATGGTACACGTATTTTCTTTTTGCATTTTTCTAACAAATAATTGTGTTTAGCATCTTATCACATGCTTCTTTTTCATTTTTATAGCTTATTTGGAGAAGTGTCTATTCAAGGCTATTGTCATTTTTAATTGAATTGAATACTTTATTTTGGATAACAAAATCTTATGTACAAGATTAGCAAATATTTTCTCTCATGATATGATTTATCTTTCAACTGTTTTGATAGAGTATTTTTTTGGATACAAAATAGGTTTTCATTTTGATGAACTTCGATTTATTTATTTATTTATTTATTTTCTGTTTCCTGAGCTTTTTTTCTCTAAGAAACTATTGGCAAATCCAAGGTCTTGAAGACCTAACCTAGTATTTTCTTCTAAGAATTTTTATGGGTTTACTTTCAAACTATATATTTAATTTATCTTATGTTAGTTTTGGGGATGGTGCAATAAGAGTCCAAGGAAATCTTTATCTATAGATCATTGGTCCACTTCTGCTAGAGAGACAATCCTTCCATTTCAGTGGTTTGGAATCTTCCTAGAAAACAATGTACGCATGGCCAAGGATATACATATTTACTTGTGTATTCTCAATTTTATTGCATTTACCAATATGTAAAAGGTACTTTTCAGAAAAGTGGAGAACTTTATGGACTGAAAAATAGATAATTTTAAAGAACTACTTATTTTCTTAAGCATCATAATGATATTGTCATGGAATCAAGTTTCCTTAAATTTTATATTAAATGAAGTATTTAGGGATAGAAGTACATGTCAAGAATTTATCTTAAATATGAGAATGAAACCTTTTAACAGAAAGAACTTGGACAGATAAATACATATGTCCACCAAAATATTATAAATTATTTGAACCTAAGAATGAATACATGGATGCTCATTATATTATACTCTTGACAATGTGCAAGTTTGAAAATTTTGATGAAGGTTTAAAATAAATCATTTTAGTAGGTGAACTTGGGCTTATCCACTAACAGCTGAAATTGTATTTGGACTTGGGAATGATGCTAGAATATATGAGTGAAATGGAAGAAGTACAAATCATTTATTGCTCTGTAACCATGCCACACCTGCATATCTCCTTGGCTAAAGGGCTCTGAACGGTACACAATGAGTCTGAATTACACAGTAGTCAGTTCCACTAAAACTTATCAAAAATTGAGACAGACTGGCAGTAATTTCAATTTTTTTTTAAAAAATCAGTTTTAATGTTCTCCTGAATAATATTCTGCCATCCTTGTTAAAATATTTAATCACATCATTGGATGTACTTAGCTCATATAAACTCAAGAAGATTTGGTTACAGGAAATACTCATGAAACTATCCCTTGAAGGGCTTAGGACATGACATACAAATATACAAGCACAAAGACAAAAATGAGTGCACAAATATGCATTCACCTAGATTATTATTCATGTATTTGTTCAGATTTGTTCAACTGTAAAAGGTCAAATCCAAATTTCAACAATCTAGAATTACTATATTATTACAATGTTTTGGAAGTATATTCTCAAAAAAAGGAAAGCAAATATTTCTGTGGTTTGGAAGAATAAGTTCTAAAGTTCAACATTCTAAAAGCTTGGAACCATGACGCTGCTACTAGCAGGCTAGGCAACCTTTAGGAGGTAGAGCCTAGAGGGAAATGCCTGGCCTAGTGTCCTGGAAAGGGACTGGATTTTATCACTCTGAAGTCTCAAATTTTGTTTCCTGGTTCATTCAGGGAGAACTTGCCTGCACCCTCTCTCACCATAATGCAATGCACTCACCAGAGACTCATAATGCCACAACCAATCAATTGTGCACTGCAACTTTCAGACCTATGAAGCAAAAGCAACCTTTTCCCTCTACAGGTAAATGACCTCGGGAATTTCCTCATAGATACACAAAGCTGAGTAACTTTGGCACTACAAATATCAATGAGGAAATTATTTGTTGATGATATTACATAATCAATTTCACAAACTTATAAGAGAAAATAAGAATATGGTTAGATAACCAATTTTTCATTTGGTAAAGGAAAATATGAGAACAACCAACAACATTTAGAAGCGTGGATAGCAAACACAGGCATTATACCACCAGACGTGAAAACCCACAACTCAATCAAACCGTGGACCTGCAGAAAACAGCAAAACAAGACGGTGGACAAAGTGAGTGGTCAAAAGCCGGCTCAAAGAATATAGAAAATTAAAACACGATAAAGATGCGTTTCTGTTCCATGAGTGAGAGCACAATTATTACTAAATGGTATTGGCACAAATACACTATCGGAAAATAAGTAAAATTGGATCGTTTCACTCTGTGGATTAAAGAGCTAACTGAAAAAAATCATGGGTATCCACACTGGAAGAGTTTTAAAGAACAAAATAGATATACAACATATTTCTGTGTCTCAGGTCTGGGGGAAAGTACACAAAAGAAAATCCAAAAAGCATTAAATTAAGGTTACCCAATTTGATTACAGAAAAGTAAAACACTTTAAGACAAAAGAAATGAAGAAGTCAGCGAGGCGTGGTGGCTCACACCTGTAATCCCAGCACTCGGCAGGCTGAGACAGGTGGATTGTTGTGAGTTCGAGACCAGCCTGGGCTACAAAGTGAGCTCAAGGCCAGCCTGAAAGGCATAGTGAGACCCTGTCTCAAAAACAGGGCTGGGGATCTAGCTCAGCGGCCTAAGCGCCTGCCTAGTATGTGCCAGGTCGTGAGTTCAATCCCCGGTGCCGCCAAAAAAAAAAAAAA